>UESW01005012.1:85439-185439 GCA_900491605.1 Calamus simplicifolius | reverse complement strand
AAAAAAACCCCATCAGCCTACAAACAACGACATACCCAAATCAAAACAAATATGTAAAAATCGGATTTGTTTAGCAATGGTCATGGCTCAAAATCTCACCTTTCAAAGAGTTTATTCATCAGTCTATTAGGAGAGGCGGCCGACGAATACAGTGCAGTAAGGATCGCCGATAGCCCTGGGATCACCAAACGGATCACCTAAATGCATCCAAATTAGAACACAACGGAGAAAGGGAGAAATATAGAAGAGAAAAGGGTTGAAGATGGAGTTATGTATAGAGGCTGGCGTTAGAACAGAGGAGGGCGAGGTAGACGGCATTATCGTGGGGGGGTGTCGGTGCCGTCGATGCTCCCTGCTTGAATTGGGAAGGAGCGGATAATGTCGACTCCTTGCCCTCCTCCCATGGCTGCCATCATTGCAGGCGATGCCCAACATTTTAAAAGATAGAACAAGGATATAGGGGATGAAACGGAAAATTACCTGGGATTTCATTGCTCGCCGGTGATGATCGGAAAGATCTGGCAGCTTCCCTAGGTCCGACGAAGTCACAAAGGCGAGTGGCGGAAATGAATGGGAGGTTGGGAGGCGGGACTCGGGAGCTAGGGTTGAGAAATGAGGGTGAGTGGAGCGGAGAATAACTTATAAGGCGGGTTCATGTTCTCCCGAGTCGGGTTGACTGCAACCCGAACCCGGACCGATTATAAGTGGAGCGGAGAATAACTTATAAGGCGGGTTCATGTTCTCCCGAGTCGGGTTGACTGCAACCCGAACCCGGACCGATTTATAATCGGTCCGGTTAAATCCGAATATTTCGAGTTCGGATTGGGGAAATATGAGTTTGAGTACTATTGAAATTCGGGTTCGACGGACCGGGTTCGACCAAGTTGCACCCTTACACTGATCCCGAACCTGGCCCAAGTTGCACCCCTACGCTGATCATTGCTGAGATAGGGAAGCCAGTGATTAATTGAACGCAGGTGGTGAATGTTTGCAGATGATCAGTAGCACTAATCTATCTAATTTCATGCAATTCCCCTTTTATAAGAGCCTCTCGTCTTCAAAAAAAAATAAAAGAGAAAATATTTCTTGCTTTGTTTGCTGGGCACTCACGGGCTTCCACGCATGGACATGCACAAAGATATAGTAATGTCTGCTTATACATCGGGCATTAAGGGTCGACCTTGCTGTCATGGTTAGTAATTGTATGAAAAAGGATTTTGTTTCCATAATTCTCCACATTTGTCTAATCGTCCGTGCTATTTGCATCTAATTTTAGATGTATTAAACTAACAACTTTAAAAAGATAAGATTAACATGCCGGGTCTGGGAAGGAAAAATAACCTCAGAAAAATAATTTAGAAAAAATTCAATTTTGTGAACTTCAGCACACATTTAATTCATGGACTTCAACCAATTTCCCCCCTTACCTTGCTTATCTTCAGCTTATTGCATTATATATATATATAATAACAAAGCTATAGGAGGTATCCAACAGAACGTGAAACCGTATTCATAAAGATCTCAAGCCATTATCCTCTCATGCCATCCTGCATTTCTTTGTACCAATATTACTGCAGACACTATGTACCATGCCATCTCTATAAAATATCTGGTTAGCGTATTAGTCTGATATAAATAATAAATAGTTAAAGAATATTCTCAAATCCTTACTGATTCATGAATCCAAAGAACATAAGCAAATGCAAAACCCCTCAAGCAGTGTTCATGGTATTCAGTGAACATTCATTAACATAAAACAAATACCACCATGCTAGTTGAACTGATAGGTTTTGAAAAGATAATAACTCTTCAGGTGTTGTATTTGCCACGCCCAGTCCTTTTATCTTTCAGAGCACAAGCCATAAAAGAAATATAAAAAAACGACGGAGACATTACGCCCCATTTAAACTCTAAAGTGTGATCACATCTTAAACTCATAAACGATAGCTTAATTCATACGAGGCACTGTCTGTTTGCCTTGGGCTGAATAATATTTGATGTGGCTGATGTAGCCACGAGGGCAATCATGGCAAAATCAAAAGCTTAAGACGGCCCTGCCTCAGCACCTCCAAGTCGGCCGACTCGGCCCCGACCTTCCCTGGTCGGCCCCGCTCGGCCTCGGCACCTCCAAGTCAGCCGAGTTGGCCCAACCTTTCCTCGTCGGCCCCGCTCGGCCCCGGCATCTTCAAGTCGGCCGAGTCGGCCCCGACCTTCCGGCCCCGCTCGGCCCCGGCATCTCCAAGTCGGCCGAGTCGGCCCCGACCTTCCCTGGTCGGCCCCGCTCGGCCCCGGTACCTCCAAGTTGGCCGAGTCGGCCCCGACCTTCCTTGGTTGGCCCCGCTCGGCCCCGGCACCTCCAAGTTGGCCGAGTCGATCCTGACCTTCCCTGGTCAGCCCCGCTCGGCCTCGGCATCTCCAAGTCGGCCCCGACCTTCCCTAGTCGGCCCCGCTCGGTCCCCAGCATCTCCAAGTCGGCCGAGTCGGCCCCGACCTTCCCTAGTCGGCCCCGGCACCTCTAAGTCGGCCGAGTCGGCCCCGCTCGGCCCCGGCATCTCCAAGTCGGCCGAGTCGGCCCCGACCTTTCCAAGTTGGCCCAGCTCGGCCCCGGCATCTCCAAGTCGGCCGAGTCGGCTCCGACCTTCCCCGGTCGGCCCCGCTTGGCCCCGGCATCTCTAACTCGGCCACACTCGGCCCCGGCGCCCTCCAGAAGAGCCGAGGCGGTCCCAACTTTCCTAAGTCGGCCCTAGGATGGTCCTAGCCGTTCAGGCCGCCATCCTTCTAACCCGCGCCGTCTGACATCACCAGGCCCAACTACCACTGGTCATGCCTCCGATGGGACCAGACCTAACTATCCGTTAGCTCCACTGACTGATGGGACTTGGCCCACCAACCACCTTTTTTTCCTCTTCGATGGGACAGGACCCACCAATCGGACCAGATTCACGCAACCCCCACGAACCCGCGGACATTCCTTTTTTATGGAACTCCACATGGTCATGCAGGTATCAACCACCTATAAAAGGGTAAGTCCACTCAAGAACCAGTACGCAAACTCATACACTTGCTACCCTATCACCCAGAGAGGGATTTTTCCTTTCTGTGGATTCCTCTTATCTCCAGAAGAGCTCTATTGAGCTCTCCTTCGGCTGTGACCTTGATTGCTGACTTGAGCGTCGGAGGGTCCCCACTGGAGCACTCCTTCGGTCTCGAGACTTTTTTTGCAGGCCAACCGATTGGGCGATGATTCGTCGATTAAGCAACTCTCTTCTCCCGACATTCAAGATCGCCGATCGGGCGTCATCAGATTGGCGCGCCAGGTAGGGGGACACCGTACGAGGTGCTAGTTTTTCATGATACCTAGCGGCGAACTCTTACCCCCTCTTCTTCCTTCATCGAGCCATGGTGGTGACGCGAGCTCAAGATGCTTCCATCAGTTGTCCGTGGGGCTTGCCCTGCCGGTTAGGCAGCAGGAGGTTGATCCCCCTGCTGCGCCCCTCCCGTCGCATGTCCGCCACCAGATGCAGCTGCCCCAACTACGGAGCAGCTGGCAGCTCTCACCCAACAAGTCCAAACTCTCACTGTCATGGTCCACGGACTTCAGCAGCAGCAGTCCGTGGCCACCCAACACCAGATCGCTCCCCCTACCAGTCAACAGTCTGCAAGGGGAGGCTCTCCTCAGCGAGAGGCCGGTCGTCATCAGGTTTCCCCTAGGAAGCCTCGTCGTGAGCCTCCCAAGTGGCCACGGTCTCCTCATTATGGACCGAGCAAGTTTTCTCCAGAACTGCACTGCCAGGAGGAACCAAAGTAGAAGTCCCACCTTCCGCGTCCTTCTCCTTCTTCTTCTTCTTCTTCATCCTCCGAGCCATCTCGGAGGGCCCCGACGATCAGCCGCCAGGCGGAGGAACGCCTCGAGGAGTACAATCGGCGACTAGACGAGCTCGCCAGGAAGATCAACAATCAGCCGGAGGAGGAGTATGACACCCGTCCTCCCTACACCCGTCGGATACTGGAGGAGCCCATCCCCTCTAGATTCTATTTTCCCTAGATAGATCCGTACGATGGTACGACAGATCCTCTCGACCACCTTGAGAGTTATAAAGCCATGATGCAAGTCCAAGGTGCTACGGATGCCCTTTTCTGCAAGGCTTTCCCGCCACTCTACGGAAAGCTGCTCGCGCTTGGCACTCGCGCCTGTCCCCTCACAGCATCGACTCCTTTCGAGAGCTGGAAAGGACCTTTTTGGCGCATTTTGATGCCTGCAGGTGGATCCCAAGAGTTGCGGACAGCCTCTTCTCCATGCGCCAAAAGGAGGAGGAGTTGCTGCGGGACTTTGTGTCCCGGTTCAAGATTGCCCCCTTGAAGTCTACCATCTGGACGATGCGATGGCAGCGCTGGCGCTGAAGCGGGGACTCCTCCCGTCCCGCTTCACCTTCTCTCTGGACAAGAAGCCCCCGAGTTCCTACTCCGACCTCCTCCTTCGGGCTCAGAAGTACATCCACACAGATGAAGCCGACCTCACCTGCCAAGAATCCTCAAGGAGCTCCAGCCGCAAACCTGTTCACCGCAAGCCTGGTGAACCCCCTCGCCATCGGTGGTCCGATCCGCCTCGCCGATCCGACAACAAGCGTCGAAGCCCCATCCCTGATAAGAGCAAGCTCACGCCCCTTCTTGCCCCCCGATCTCACATCCTTATGGAGATCGAGGGTGAGCCTTATCTCCAGCGCCCTCCTCCTATGAAGAAAGGTCCTCCCCGTGACAAGAGCCATTATTGCCGATTCCATCGGGATTACGGCCACGACACCGATAACTACTTCAGCCTAAAGCGTGCCATTGAGGAGCTCATCCAGCGGGGCTACCTTGGCAAGTATGTTTAGAAGGCGTCACAACCCCTGCCGGCACTTATGGGGCCCCCACCCGCTCAGGCTACTATCGATAATACTCCCACGGAGCGGACGGTCGGGATGGTATCTTAGGGAGCGGCTTCCTCATCTAAGCGGCTGAGAAGGGAGGAGGCACCGGGTAATGTAGTTCTTGGGGGGGATTGGTAAATGTTGAAAATGTAAATAATGAAGGCAACGCCGTCTCCATGATGATCGTCAAACACCCTGTAAAAAGGATACTAGTTGATAGTGGCAGCTCAGCTGACATCCTTACCTATGACGCCTTTGTTCGGATGGGATTGTCCCTTGACTCTCTTCAGCCTGTGGCAACCCCTTTAGTTGGATTCTCTGGGGATTCAGTAACGGTCGAGGGTGAGATATCCTTGCCTGTGACAGCCGGAACACCGCCACACCAAAGCATGGTCATCATGAAGTTCCTGGTTGTACGAGTCCCTTTGGCATACAACGCCATCCTTGGGTGCCCAGGTTTAAATCTAGTGGATGCAATTATCTCCACCCGGCACCTACTGGTGCAATTCCCTACTAGCGGAGGTGTCGGGGAGATGAGAGGTGAGGTCGGCTCAGTCCTGCCCTGCTATCACACAGCGTCAAGTCCTTTGGAGGCCGAGTCGGTCCCAGAAGTGCCTGACCCTAGGGAGTTTGGTAGAGGGAGAGAGCCGGCCGAGCACCTCCTAACCTTTCCCCTCAGGGACGGTCCAGCAAAGACCGTGCGTATCGGCGGACTCCTCCCCCCGTAAGACCATGATCGCCTCCTAACCTTCTTGTGGGCCAACTCGGATGTCTTCGCGTGGTCAGCGTCTGACATGCCCGGCATCCCTCCAGAGGTGATCACCCACAAGCTCAATATCAATCCAAAACACCGTCCGATCTGCCAAAGGAAGAGAAGCTTCGCTCCCGAGTGGCAAAAAGCTATTGATAAGGAGGTCAATAGGCTGCTCGGTGTCGGCCATATCCGAGAAGCGCATTACCCTAGCTGACTGGCTAATGTGGTCATGGTGCGAAAGGCAAATGGGAGCTGGAGAATCTGTATCGACTTCACTGACCTCAACAAAGCGTGTCCGAAAGATAGTTTCCCTCTGCCAAGGATAGACCAGCTGGTGGATTCCACCTCTGGTCATGAGCTCCTCAGCTTCATGGATGCCTTCTCTGGATATAACCAAATAAAGATGGACCCCAGCGACGAAGAGCACACCTCCTTTGTGATGGAAAAAGGCATTTATTGTTACAAATGATGCCCTTCGGTCTCAAGAATGCAGGGCAACCTATCAAAGATTGATGAACAAAGTCTTTCAGGACCAGCTGGGCTGGAACATGGAGGTCTATGTGGACGATATGCTGACAATAAGCACCTGTGCCTCCAACCACGTCTCCGACCTAGAGGAAACCTTCAACAACCTCCGCCGCTTCCAGGTCAAGCTGAATCCCAAGAAGTGTGCCTTTGGGGTCACGGCGGGCAAGTTCCTGGGTTTTATGGTGACTCAGCGGGGGATCGAGGCAAACCCAGAGAAGATCAGCGCCATCCTCAACATGAGGCCACCATCCAGCAAGAAGGAAGTGCAATGACTAACGGAAAGGGTGGTGGATTCAAGTCGTTTCCTCTCCAAATTAGCCAAGAGGTGCTTGCCCTTCTTCAAGGCCCTGCGGAAAGTTAACAGCTTCGAGTGGACGGATGACTACCAGAAAGCCTTCGATGGGCTGAAGGTGTTTCTGTCTTCTCCCCCGCTCTTGTCCAAGCCTACTAGAAAGTCTTTTCATCTACCTCGCCGCCTCTCTCAAGGCCATTAGCTCAGTCTTAGTGCGTCTCGATGCCGACGGAACCCAGAGGCCCGTTTATTACGTGAGCAAGGTGCTCCATGATGCGAGGTCAGGTACTCCAAGACAGAAAAAATCATCTTCGCCCTGATCGTCTCCGCTCGACGTCTTCGCCCATATTTTCAAGCCCATCCCATTGTGGTGCTCACGGACCAGCCCCTCCGAGCCATCCTGGCCCGTCCAGACACCTCAGGCTGACTCGCCAAGTGGGCCATCAAGCTAGGAGAGTTCGACCTCTCCTTCTAAGCATGACCGGCTCTGAAGTCCCAAGTCCTGGCCGATTTTCTGATCGAGTGCACTTGGATGGATGAGGAGACCGAGGAGGTTTCCATGGAGCAGCATGAGCCCGGGCCGAGCGATGATGGAGAAACCTGGATCCTCCATGTGGATGGTGCATCAAACTCTCAGGGAAGCGGTGTCAACCTCATTCTTGCGGGACCGGATGGAGAGAGAGTAGAATGCGCCCTGCAATTTCTATTCAAAACCACCAATAACCAAGCCGAGTACGAGGCCCTACTGGCAGGATTAAGGCTAGCCCAAGAGTTCGGAATAAGGCGTCTCAGAGCTTTCACTGACTCGCAACTCGTCTCCGGACAAATCAACGGAGAGTACGAGGTGCGTGACCCTATTATGACTGAGTATCTGGGCAAGGTTCGGCTCTTGATCTCCCCGTTAGCATTTTTCAGCATCAGTTACGTTTCCCGGAGTGAGAACGCCAAGGCCGACATCCTCTCCCGCCTGGCTACCTCCACCGTTGGCATCGCAAGGGACGCCTACATTGAATACCTAGAAAGGCTCAGCATAGAAGATGGCAAGGAAGTCCTTCCGCCACCCAAGGGCCAACATGGATGGATGCCTACGTCCGCTACCTCACTGATGGCACCCTCCCCGATGATCACAATGAAGCCAAGCTACTCAAGTGGAGGGCCTCCAAATTCGTCCTCCTAGATGGACGTCTATATAGGAGGTCGTTCTCCTACCCCCTGCTCAAATGCGTGGGACCCACCAACGCTGACTACATCCTCAGAGAAATCCATGAAGGCATCTGCGAAAATCACCTGGGGGGCAGGTCCCTAGCCCAGAAGGCCCTTCGTCAGGGATACTTCTGGCTCACCATGAGGAAGGATACTGCCAAACTAGCTCAGAAGTGCGATGGTTGCCAGCACCATGCACACATCCAGCATCAGCCGTCTACCCCGCTAAACCCGCTCTCAGCCCCTTGGCCCTTCGCTCAGTGGGGAATGGACATCCTCGGGTCATTCCCCCCAGCTTCGGGACAGCGGAGATTCTTGCTAGTAGCCATCGACTACTTCACCAAGTGGGTCGAGGTCGAGGCGCTGGCTAAGATCACCGAAAGTAAGGTCAAAGCCTTCTTTTGGAGGTTGATCATATGCCGCTTTGGCCTACCTCACACTCTCGTCATGGACAACGGCCGCCAGTTCAACAATGATGCATTCAAGGCTTTCTGAGGCGAGCTGGGTATTCATCATCGATTCACCTCTGTCGGTCACCCCCAGACCAACAGAGAGGCCGAGGTCATGAACCACACCATTCTCAGAGGGCTCAGGACTCAGCTAGACGGATCCAAGGGTCGATGGGTGGAGGAGCTCCCCAGTATGATATGGGCTTACCACACGACCCCCAGAGCCACGACGGGTGAGACTCCCTTCAGTCTCGTCTTCGGATCTGAAGCTATCATCCCTATTGAGATCGGACTGCCCAGTCCGCGTGTGGAGTCCTTCAACGAGGAAAACAATTCCACACTGATACGAGTCAACCTGGACTTCATCGATGAGATGCATGACTGGGCGAGGCTACGTATGGCGACCTTCCGCCAGCGGGCAGCCAATTACTACAATGCCCGGGTTCGTCCCAAGGTCTTTCGCCAGGGAGATTTGGTTTTGAGAAAGGCTGAGGTATCCAAGCCTATGGAGGGGGGCAAACTGTCCCCCAACTGGGAGGGTCCTTATCGTGTCGCCGAGATACTCCACCGGGGGGTGTACATACTAGAAGAACTTGACGGACGACCCATTTCACGTACCTGGAACGCGGATAACCTCCGCCAATATTATCAATGATGTATCCCCCAAGAGCACGAGTAATAAAGGGGTCCCTTCCAAAGCCTCACCCTACTCTCCCTTGTATTCAAGGACCATATCTTGAAAAAGGAGCTCGCCAGCATCACGGCCCACGGGACACCACTCGGCCCTGGCATGGAGGTGCCCCTAAGTCGGTTAAGACCCTAAAGGCTCTGTACCCGGTTAAGTCGCCCCTCAGGTGGCACACAAACCCCCGAGGTGGTTCTAAAGGAGCCCGCCGGCATCGCGGCCCATGGGACACCACTCGGCCCCAGCACGGAGGTGCCCCCGAGTCGGTTAAGACCCTAAAGGCTTCGTATCCGGTTGAGTCACCCCTCGGACGGCACACAAATCCCCGAGATGGTTCTAAAGGAGCTCGCCGGCATCGCAGCCCATGGGACACCACTCGGCCCCGGCACGAAGGTGCCTCCGAGTCGGTTAAGACCCTAAAGACTCCGTACCTGGTCGAGTCGTCCCTCGGGCGACACACAAACCCCGAAGTGGTTCTAAAGGAGCTCGTCAGCATCGTGGCCCACGGGACACCACTCGGCCCCGGCACGGAGGTGCCCCCGAGTCGGTTAAGACCCTAAAGGCTCCGTACCCGATCGAGTCGCCCCTCGGGTGGCACACAAACCCCCGAGGTGGTTCTAAAGAAGCTCGTCGGCATCGTGGCCCACGGGACATCACTCGGCCCCGGCACGGAGGTGCCCCCGAGTCGGTTAAGATCCTAAAGGCTCTGTACCCAGTCGAGTCACCCCTCGGGCGGCACACAAACCCCCAGGTGGTTCTAAAGGAGATCACCGGCATCGCGGCCCATGGGACACCACTCGGCCCCGGTACGGAGGTACCCCCGAGTCGGTTAAGATCCTAAAGGCTCTGTACCCGGTCGAGTCATCCCTCGGGTGGCACACAAACCCCCGAGGTGGTCCTAAAAGAGCTCGCTGGCACGCAGCTCTCACAAGACACCACTCGGCCCTGGCACGGAGGTGCCCCCGAGTCAGTTAAGACCCTAAAGGCTCCGTACCCGACGAGCCGCCCCTCGGGTGGAACACATATAGGCGAGGTGGTTCTAAAGGGCCTCGCTCGAGCCCGGCTTCTCCAAGTCGTCCGAAGCGGCCCCGACCTTTCCTGGTCGGCCCTGCTTAACCCATGCATCCCCAAGTTGGCCGAGTCGGTCCTGACCTTCCCCGGTCGGCCCCGCTCGGACCTCGGTGCCTTCAAGTTGGTCTCGGCACTAAGTTGCCCTCGGATCATTCCAAGTCCTTAGAAGAATCGTGCGCAGACGAATCTCCCTTCAAACAGCCCGCGACAGCTTAAGGCATCTTAAGCAACCTTTCACGCGGCTGGCGTATCTCTCGAAGACGCATCCAAACATTGGAAAATCTAAGACTGCGATCTGGCCACGGCATTGTCGATGTGCGCGATGCTCAGAAATGGAAAACATCTCAGAAGGAAGGGACCTCCTCATTAATAGGTACAGGGCCTTGTCGTTAGTTGCATGATAAAATGTTCGACCCAAAGGAAGAAAGAAACAAACAAGGCAAAACACAAAAGCATTTTCACAAAAAGCCCTTCTCCATTAATGATGGAATTGAAGTACAAAATTTGGCCCGAGGCCGGTTACAAAAAGAAAAGAGAAAAACAAGAAACAACAACTCTTCAAGGCTCGCTCGAGCCCGGCTCTCCCTCGTCGTCCCCCTCCTCCGCCAGCCCCTCGTCAGATTTCCCAGGGTGGATCCCCTTGAGCTCGGCGATGTTGATTTTAAGAGTCATAGAGACCTTAGTTTTGCACATGTCAAAGCCCTTAACATAGGCGTCGAGGATGGCCTCGAGGACCTCCTTCTCGAATTCCGGCGAGGACTTGTAGCTGATGATGGCCTGTCCCGCCCCGGCCTCAGCCTGCTGCGCCCTGGCATTGGCCTCCTGGGCTTGTATCTCAGCCCGCTGTGCCCTAGCCTCAGCCTCCTTTGCTCGGCTCTCGGCCTCCTCGGCACGGGTGCTGGCCTCGTCAGCACAGGCCACTGCCCCAGCCTTCTCCTGGCTCACCTCGGTCGCCGCCCTCTCCGCGGCGGCAAGTGCTTCATCCCGCGCCGCCTTGGCCTGCTCCTCGGCATGTTGGAGCTTGCGCACCAGCTCCTTTGACCGTGCCTCAGCGGCCTCCAACTTGGCCGAGACCAGTGCCAACTTGGCCTCGGCGGTGGAAGCCCGGCCACCTTTGGCCTTGGCCCGGCACTCCGCCTCCCTTATTCGGCCGCCCAGATTCTCCTCCCATGCCTTGGCCTCATGGTGAAGTCGAGCAAGGCTCTGGGACTGCGCTGTGCTCTCCTTCTTATACTTCTTGGCCCGTGCCATAGCCTTCACAAGCGCGTCGCCGGAATGGGACAGCGCTTCGCGGAGGGCAATCGCGTTGTTGGCCATCTGTAGCAGGAGAGTGTGTTAATCGCAGGAAAAATTTAAGACATCAAGAAGCATGAAGAAAATTTAGAAGGTTACCTGGATGATGGAGACCATCACCATGTCCAAAATTGCAGAGTGGCTCTGCCCCCGCATTTCCTCGTCAGACTCAGCAGTCCGAATCCTTGACAAAAGACAAGCGGCCTGCCCGGCATCCGCCATTGAATTGAGCCTGGGCGCCAGCCGCGCTGGCCCCTCCATGGACCTTCAACCCGAGGGCGAGTCGGACGGCACGCTGATCATTGGGATGAGCTCCCCGGCCCATCCCTCTGCTTCCTGGTCGCCTCCGTCCCAGCCTTGGATCTCCTAGCGACTAGCTCCCCCTCTCCGGCGGTCGGGGGAGCCCTCTCCGTCTCCGGCTCTGCGGCAGCTGAAGGGTTGACGGCAATTGTAACCTGCCCCGCCTTGGGCGCATCAGCGGTGGCAGGGGTCTCCTCTTCGAGATCCATGACCACCACGGCTACTTTAGTGGTGACCGGGATCTCCCCTTCCTCTACCTCGGTCCCGGCCGGCCCCGGGACCACTTCTCCAGCCGGCATTTCCCCGGCCGGCTCCTCTGCAGGCATTGAGACCTTGGGGACTTTGGTAGCCCTAGCCGACTAGGCCTGCTCTCTCCTTTGAGCCCTCTTCGCCGGCCTTGCCGATTCTCCTGTTGCATGCCTCTTTTGCTATAGGGCGGCTTCAAACTTATCGGCAGAAAACTTCATCGCTGCACCAAAAGGCGACAAACGTTAGCAATGACGTGCAATAAACTTTGGGTCGAGACAGAAGGAGTCGAACGTCATGCTCACCAACTGCCGGGGCCAACTCAGCCTTAAGTAGGTTCTCCTCGGACAAGAGTTCCTTGTAGCCAGGGATTTAGCAGGAGGACAACTGAGTGAAAAGTTCCCTATCCCTCTCACCCACGGCGGCGTTATCATTAGAGCTGGTGTCTGGCTCTCTCCAATCAGCCCTTACCCCCTTGACATGAGCAAAAAGTAATCGAGGCTTTCATCCCCTAATCTTAGACGGGAGACCTAGGGGGAAGGCTCTACCCGGCCTGGCGCTGAATGCCCACCAGGCCCCCTCACCTTGGCGGCGAAGCTTATAGAAAGCCCAGAACAGTGACAGCCCTAGCCGGTCCTCCTAGAAGTAGCAAAGAATAACAAAAGCGCAGATGATCCGAATCGAGTTCGGAGTCAACTGCGCCGGCACTAATCTATACCTATCTAAAAGGTTCAAGAAAAAGGGATGGAGAGAAAGGCGCAGCCCGCACCGAAAAAACTCCTCGTATAGAGCGACCTGACCGGGGTGGACGGAGGTCGCTCTATCTTCGGGCCCCAGCGCGACAGACGGATGAAACTGGGAACCCTGTATCTAGCCCTAATAGCCTTTACGTCCTCTGAAGTCATGGTTGAGGCCACTCTCGATGGACCTGCTAGGTCAGGACCCACCGCCAGAAGTGTTGGACGACGGGAAGATACGGGAACTGCCCTAATAGGGGAGGCTGGGGTGGACAGAGGTCTGGTCGCCATCGGTCTGTCGCGAATGACAATGCCACCCACCAACCGGGGCACCTAGTTGACTGAAGGGGTTTGGTCTTCACTATCGGAGTGGGAAGACTCTACCATGGGCCTCTTACCCTTCCTAACGGCACGGCGATCCATGGGTAAAAATGAAGGATGAAACTAACCTGGAAATCAAAGGGAACTCAAAGACAGAAGGACTCAAATCGCAGAAGAACTCAGGAGAGGGAAAGCTGAAAGAAAGCGATGGCAATGTAAAAGCTTTCCCCAGGCCCTTGGGGCGCTTTTATACCCTCCATTTTCGAACGGCGACGCCCGAAGCCCCGCCATGTGGGACGCTTCTATTGCACCATGGGTTGTCCGCCGGCAATCTCGCCTGCGCTCGAGGCGTGCCACTCTGATCCATCCCAAGGAGCGCGATCCCCGACCAATCGCAAGGCATAAAGAATGAAGAGGCAATAATAACCTCCACCTTTTTCCCATCCCCCGATGGGCGCCTTCCTCAAGGCGTCCAACGTTGACGTCAGCCCCACCTACCGCATGATTGGAGGATCCGCGAGGTGACACTGCCTCGGGAAAACGCGCTAGCTCACCAAGCTATTGAAAGCGCACTAAGGGGCAATCATTTTTTGAATTTTTTCGCCCCTTTCGCCCAAAGGGCAGCAGGCACATGGCCCTTCATGCTCAGCGGCGGGGGGGCATATGATGTGGCTGATGTAGCCACGAGGGCAATCATGGCAAAATCAAAAGCTTAAGGTGGCCCCGCCCCGGCACCTCCAAGTGGCCGAGTCAGCCCCGACCTTCCCTGGTCGGCCCCGCTCGGCCCCGGCATCTTCAAGTCGGCCGAGTCGGCCCCGACCTTCCCTGGTCGGCCCCGCTCGGCCCCGGCATCTCCAAGTCGGCCGAGTCGGCCCCGACCTTCCCTGGTCGGCCTCGCTCGGCCCCGGTACCTCTAAGTCGGCCGAGTCGGCCCCGACCTTCCCTAATCGGCCCCGCTCGGCCCTAGCATCTCCAAGTCGGCCGAGTCGGCCCCGATCTTCCCCAGTCGACCCTGCTCGGCCCCGACCTTCCCCAAGTCGACCGAGTCGGCCCCGACCTTCCCCGGTCGGCCTCACTCAGCCCCAGCATCTCCAAGTCGACCCCGCTTAGCCCCAGCGCCCCCCATAAGAGCCGAGGCGGTCCCGACTTTCCTAAGTGAGCCCCAGGACGGTCCTGGCTTTTCAGGCCGCCATCCTTCTGACCCGCACCGTCTAACATCACCAGGCCCAACTACCTACTGGTTACGCATCCGATGGGACCAGACCTAACTACCCGTTAGCTCCACTGACTGATAAAACTTGACCCACCAACCGCCATTTTTTTTCCTCTCCGATGGGACAAGACCCACCAACTGAACCAGATTCACGCAACCCCACGAACCCTGTGGACATTCCTTTCTCACAGAACTCCACATGGTCGTGCAGGTATCAACCACCTATAAAATGATAAGTCCACTCAAGAACCAGGTACGCAAACTTATACACTTGCTACCCTATCACCCAGAGAAGGATTCCCCCTTTCTGTGGATTCCTCTTACCTCCAGAAGAGCTCTTCGTCGGAGGGTCCCCACCGGAGCACTCTTTCGGTCTCGAAACTTTTTGCAAGCCAACCGATTGGGCGAGAATTCGTCGATTAAGCAGCTCTCTTCTCTCGACATTCAAGATCGACGATCGAGCGTCATCAATATTAACTATTTTATTTCTTACAAAATGGTAACAAACTCGTTCATCAAAATTGCACTTTCCCCTGAGTTCTATTCTCTGATATGTGTTGCCGAACTTAGAACTTCAAAATTTCTGCAAATCAAGTCAGACAGATAGGATTGCATCTGGCAACATGCACAGGTCTCGTTTTGAGACATTGCTGGCCTGTGTTGATGTGGGTAAAAATCAAATGTTCTGATAAAGATCAATTGTTCTGAATATCAGAACCTTTTGATGCATGTGGTTTGGAAAAATAGACACGATCAGCACTTCCAACAGTCCAATTACATTGATGAGAAAACAACTTGTGGAATCATAAAGACTTGCTGCTTCAGCAGCTACGCCATTTTTGTCCAGCAGAAGCTGATCTCTTACAAAGATGCTGTGCTCCATAGGACCATAAGCTACTGAAGATGCCACAGTTGTTGAAGCTACCAAATAACTGCAAACAGATAAATAATTTGTTTCAGAATTTTGTTTTCTTGCCAGCTGAATACTTTCCCTGTTATATAAGCTAGTGAAATTCTAAGAACAGTCAATCTATCTATCACAGGAGCAGGAAAAAGACAATTACTTAAATAGAACTGAATGATACTGGCAGGTGTCAGCTAGAGTTACAGTGCACAAATACTTTGAGCCATGAATATCCATATCAGAATATATCCACCTAATTTATCATAATCACACCCAAGCCTTCTCCAATTAAATACTGGGTTGGCTAAGAGTACAACTCAAAGTCAAGAGGGTTCATAGGAGGATTAAGCACATTTTATAACCAAAAACCAACCTGATGTCAACTGTCTTAATATTAGCATAAAAATTATGGCCAAGGCAAATATAAGCGCAAGAGAAGGCTACCCATCAAGCCTATTGGACCAGATGGCAGGTAGGCGGATATACATAATAGATCACAATTCCAGTTCAAGGGATTAAGGAGCAACCATCCAAAATTTCCTTGACCAAGAAAAAAGAGAGGAAGACGATGGCTTTCAATATAGAGAGCTGTCTTCATCTCTAGAGCACCTAGGACCATCAATGAACAAAGTGATACCGAGTTATGAGCACAAAATTTTCTACTGCTACATTATTGTTTATTCTTAGGTGCATCTTGTTCCCTGGATAATTAGAACCACTTAATCAGAATATATGTGTGGCAGGCATGAGTCAGAACACTTCATGCATGGTTTAGCATATCTGCCATGGTCCAATGCAGTTCAACTGAGGTTTGGCATAGTTTTACACAACAGCCAATAGTTTAACCTAGCTTGCATGCTCTTGTAGCAGTTTGTTCACCACATCAGAATTCAAAAAACAGAAAGAAAGAAGGAACTTTCTATATAGCATGTTGTCTCTGATCATTTTTATTTTCCACAATTCATCTTGTCCAATATCAGACATGCTGTTTCTTTTTCAAGTTTGTTTTGGCAATTGTTTTGATTTGAAATCAACTAGCGAATGGGAACAATATTAGATTCCTAATAAAATTTGTCCGTCCCTCCAAACAAACACCTAGCCTTCCCAATCCTTCTATTCACAAACCTTCCAAAAGCTATATCAGAATACAAACTGATTGTATACAATTTCCCTTAGGACTCACCAGCATATCCGTCAATCACATATATGTATACAGTTTGTTCCCTGATCAAAATCCTGACCCTCTTCATGTTTCAATTATAAAGCTTCGTAAGTTATATCAGCAAACTAACCGATAATATACAATTTCCTGTTAGACTCACCAGGCATGTCAGTCAATTGTACGTGTACATAAATTTCTACTCAGTGTAACAAAAATCTTAGATGCTGATCCATACATCTTTAGCCAAATTCCTAGGTGTTAGGACCATCCATATTACACCCTTGAAAAAAATATAAAGATAGATTAAGCACCACCAGTTTGGTCACAGTGCACTAGATTGGCTCATTTAAAGCCATGAAGGTTGCTTATAATGTTGACTAAGGTTCCAGTTTAACCAAACATTTGCCTGAAGTTTAAACACAGAATTACAGATAAGTTTTCTGGAGTTTTTATTGAAAGCAAATAAATATTAAAGTTTTATTGAAGTAATATAAGAATTAAAATTTACATAAAAAATTTGAATTACCTCAAGTATGTTATATACAGATGAGTTTCTTCACTACCAAGTTCTGGTTGAAGAAGAGCAGCAGCCACTAAAAGCAACTGGAAGACTGTATTCACCTGCACGGTCATCTACTCTCAGAAAAGAAAAGTAAATACCATTTTCTATGCAACAGAAGTTGGAGCAGAAAAGCATACCTTGTTTATAAAGAGTGGTTCCACCTTCTCTCGGTGAGTTGCATCAAGGTTGATGAAATCAAACCAGCTCCTCCACTAAAACAAGCATTACAAGAGAAGATGCTCATCATGTTATCAGATGAAAGCAGGCCAATTTCTCTTATGTGTTAGCCTCACCTCCCACCCCAAGCTAGAAGCTCTCTTGTAAATTGCACCACTGACAAGACCAATGTCTCTTAACACCACTAGGGCAACAAGCCCAGCTTCAAAACCATAACCCAAGTCAGACTTTTCCCTAATTGTTTGTTCAAAGTAATTCTCAGACATTAGTACACAATATGTAAAACCAAATACCTAGGTTTAAAGTCCTCTCTGAAAAAACATTTTATTACTTTATCACAGCCTTGTTAGGTCCCAATACTATTTTTTTCTTGAGATGCAAGACAGTTAAATCGTTAAATCAGAAAGAATGATTCGATAGGGAAGTACTAAGATGGAAAAAACACTGCCAGCCAAGAGGAAAAAATTGCATGTGCTACCTGAAGAAAACATTTCATCTGGAACAAACCATGTGCAAGTGAACTTAAATCAAACACCAGACTAGCATCTTAATTGATTAGAGGAAGAGAAAAAACAAAAGGAAATAATTCAGGGCTGCTTTTTTCTTCCCACCTATTAGTGATATATATATATATATATATATATATATATATATATATATATATATATATATATATATATATATATATATACTGGAATTTCCTAAAAGTAAATATGGCAAGAAAATAATGATGGTGGTGATGTTGATGATATGGTGTATATAGATGTTGATGATATGGTGCATATAGATGCCATCCCTTTGTTAGGTGGTTTGGGATCAGCTCTTGTCTTCCTTCTACTAAAAAGATATTTCTGTGCTTTCTTCTCTTCTCCATCCCTCCTCCCTCCAATTGGTGTTTTGTCTTGGCAGCAAGGTACAGGGGGAACTCTTCTCTTATGCCACATGGATGTGCCATCATACGTTACCATAGGAGGGTGGTTCATCCAAGTGATCTTTGACAAGTACCTCTCTTCCAAGCTCCAAACCTGGGCAACCAACTATGGCATAGGCGATGACCTTGACAAACTCCAAATTGCTATGCTAAGGATCCAATCAGTGGTTAGCACTGCAGAGAGGAGCCAAGCCAGCAGCACTTTTGGATGGATGAAGGAACTGAGAGATGTCAGCTATGTTGCTGAAGACCTGCTTGATGAGTTAGATTACCAACGTCTTCAGCAAGAATTGGAGGCTGGGAGCAGCAGTCCAGTAAGTGCATTCCTCTCCTCGACTTGGATGCTGTGAGGGGTGTCACCACGCAGGCTGGTGGCTTTCTGTCCTCCAAGCTTTCCAACTTCACAGGTGGGAGGGATGCCGCAAACCAGGTAACAGGTGCCCTCATCCCTTCCAATAATAGCAACCCTAGGCCCCCAGCGAGTCCTGAAGTTACCTGGGATAGAACCACCAAGACTAGGATAAGAAACATAGTTGTAAGATTGAATCAGGTTGCTTCTTGTGTGAGTAAAGCTCTCCAGCTCTCAAAGATGGAGTATGGTGGCCTTAACCGTACTCAAAGCACCAATCAAGGCGTAACAAGCTCACTAATCAGCACCAAAGTGTTCGGTCGAGGTGCTGAATTAGAGAAGTTAAGACTCCTGCTAATATCTGAAGATAAAAGAGTCTCTGTGCTCCCTATAGTTGGCATCGGTGGAATTGGGAAGACAACTCTTGCTCAACTTGTATATAATGATCCAGATATTGTAGACCATTTTGAGGTAAGGATGTGGGTTCATGCTTCTCATAGCTTCGACGAGACTAGGCTTACAAGAGAGATCTAGGAATCTGTTTCTGGAGACAAGCGTGAATACAAGGGTGTTACAAATTTCAATAGGCTTCAAGTGACAGTCATGGAGAAGCTAATATGGAAGAGGTTTCTACTTATTTTAGATGATGTGTGGAATGATGAGGGGAGCAGCAGGTTGGTGGAGGAGGAGAGATGGGAGAGATTTTTGTCTCCTTTGAAGGCTGGGATGAAAAGCAGCAGGATCATCATAACCACAAGATTGGCAACAGTGGCAGAGATGGTGGGTACAATGGACTCAATAAATTTGGCTGCTTTGCGAGATCATGATTGCTGGTCCTTGATCCAGGAATGCAACATGCATCCTGACAATCACTCCAAATTGCAGAATATTGGAAGGCAAATAGCTAAGAAGCTGAAAGGTTTACCTTTAGCAGCAAAGGCAGTTGCAGGGCTGTTAAAGAATAAGCTGGATGCTGATGAATGGAACAAAGTTTGGGAGAGACATGACATATGGAATGAGATCATGCCAGTCCTGGAACTCAGTTACGTACACCTACCTGCTCACTTGCAGCGGTGCTTTGCATATTGTAGCATATTTCCCAAAGATTGGAAGTTTGAAGCTGATGAGTTGGTCCACCTCTGGATGGCACAAGGTTATATCCAGCCACAAAACAAGAAATTAATGGAGGATACAGGAAGAGACTACCTGAATAATTTATTGTGCAGGTCGTTCTTTGACATGCATAAGAAAGGGTTTATCACATACTACGTTATGAATGATCTCCTGCATGACTTAGCAGAAACTGTTTCCCTGGATGAATGCTTTAGAATTGAAGATGATAAACCCATTAATGCGCAGCTTTCCATCCGCCACTTGTCTGTTTGGACTGAAAAACTTGCCAATCTAAAAGACGCATGCCAACTTAGAAACCTGCGCACCCTCATTTTCCACACAAACCAGCCTGCTATTGATCATCTTGTTCTCAGAGATGTGTTTAAAGATTTCAACTGCATCCACACACTGGATTTATCTTTTTGTAAGATGGAGAAACTGCCAGAGACTATAGATCATCTTATACATCTCCGCTACCTGAATCTGTGTTCCACTTCTATAAGAGTGTTGCCCAAGTCATTATGTAGGCTACACAATCTACAAGTGCAGAATCTTTGGGGATGTAAGCTTGAAGGTTTACCATCAAGCATGAACAAATTGATCAATTTGCGTCATCTCACTGCTGCCCATCAATTAGTAACCACCATAGCTGGCATTGGGAGACTAACCTGCCTTCAACGACTGCAAGTATTTAGAGTTAGGAGGGAAATGGGATATGAAATAGGACAGCTACAGGACTTAAAGGAGCTTCGAGGATTGCTTCAAATTAGGAATCTTGAGAATGTGGAGAGTAGGAGTGAGGCAATTGAGGCCATGCTGGACCACAAAGAGCACCTTAGTATGTTGCAGCTGGTATGGGATTCTTCTCCAAGGGATGGAGGGGCTGAAATGGAGGTGCAAGTAATTGAAAGCCTCCGACCACATCCAAATCTAAAGAAGCTGGAGATAATGGGTTGCAGAGTTGCCAAATCCCCTAGTTGGTTGGAGACTGAATTGCTCAACAATCTTGAACTCATCCATCTAAGAGGTTGCAGGGTCTGGGATGCCTCCCACCTCTGGGGAAGCTGCCCTCACTCAAGCTTCTCTGGTTGCAGGGAATGCATGCAGTGAAGTGAGTTGGTCCGGAGATTGAGGAGATTGAGGGCGACAGTGATGAGGTGTTTCCATGCCTAGAGGAGCTGGTGCTTGATGACTTGCCAGAGTTGGAAGTGTGGTTAGGAAACAAGCAATTGTTTCCTAACCTCCAGAGTCTCGTGGTTAAGGATTGCATCAAGTTGAAGAGTTTTCCTCCCTTTCCCTCTAGCATAACAGAATTAACTATAGCAAATCAAGGACTCTGGATACCATATCATGATGATGCTAGGATGGCACAAATCTCCTCAGCAGTTTCATCACTGTGTATCTATAAATGCCCCATGCTCACTGCTGGATTTGCTGCGCCCATTGAGGAAGGCATGGTGGCAAGTTCTTCATCATTTCAAAGCCCCAACATCCTTATGCGTTTTTCTACACTTCGAAGCCTCAACATTGGTGACATCTCCTTACTAACAGTGCCACTTCTCAGGAAAGGCCTTAGCTCCTTGCAGAATTTAGATATCCAGGATTGCCCTGAGACTACATTCTTCACTACCGGGCAGGAGGAAGCATTTCAGCAGCTCACCTCCCTTCAGAGCCTCTTCATCAGTAATTGTGCCAATCTCCGGTTCCTGCCAGAGGGCTTGAAGAATATTTCCTCCCTCCAGAATTGTTCCTGTGGTACTTCCCTAATATCCAGTCAATGCCAGAGAAGGGCCTGCCTATTTCACTCAAAGTATTGGACATTGAATCCTGTGATCCACTTAAGGAGCGATGCAAGAAGGAGCAGGGCGTAGATTGGCAAAGGATTGCTCACATCTCTCATATTGAGATTGATGGTGAAGTCCTGTAGGAAAAAATGTGATGCCGCTTTGCTCTACTTTTGGTTAAGACTTCCATCTTTGAAAAAATTCTACCTCAAACTCCCACATTTATAATTCATATATATCATGCATTATTTAGTGATAACAGCTAAACATGATGCTAAAGAACAGTTGCACCATGCAACCTTCCACTTGTGCGTTCTCCTGGTTAGTTTCCATTGACTAACCTAACTCACTGGAAACTGTATAGAGATACACTCACTATGCCATTAAGGCTATTTGGGTTGGTTTGTTATTTTTCAAGCATGGGCAAGGAACTGCATGAGATTATTAAAGAGCTCTCTGTATGATCTGCTCCATAAAGGGAATTTTTAATGCTTGACAGTCCAATAGTTTTTACATATCTATATCTTGTTATATTATGAATATTAATTGAATTCTGGGTACGGTTGAAGGTCATGTTATGAAACACGAGATCAGACTCCAAACATTTACTTAACCTTAAGGATGATCAGTCACCCTCTCTCTAACAGCTGGCTCATAATATATTGATCCATTACATGAACATAATGCAAGTAAATGTTTGCCAACAAGCCTTACGTCAAGTGGTTGGCATCCCTCTCCATTTGTAAGGAGTCTAGAGTTCCAACCCTGCAGGTGACATCCTCACAATTTTTTCAAAGGAAGAAAAAGAAGAGAAAAAAGAAAAGAACTAATTGAATGTTTTCATGATCGTTTCCTATTAGGCAGCCATTATATAAAAGGAGTGCTTCAAAACATATTTGTTGATCTGATCCAATCTGTCCTGGTAGATTGTAACATCATAAGTGGCATAAGAGAAGGGTGGTGAAGGAGATGCTCAAAATCACATGGCATGGTCCAAAACCGTGGTGTCCAGTCCTGGTCTTTACAATTTGGGGAACTTGCCTGTGTGAAGCCTCAAATAGACAGACTACCCGGGGGCCTAGAATGCTGGCTGGAATACAAGGGTTCAACATAGTTCATTGTAGGCCACTTATTCCTGTCTTAGTAGCTTTGCTGCTGAAAGTGATGGGTCTTGGTCCCATTCAGCTCTGAGTTACTAGGGGTGTTCTTTTAGACTGTCTAGGGAAAAGAAAATCTCTTTTCGCCCATTGGGTGAAGGTTATGCCATCACAAGTTTTTCTTATTTCTGATATGGTTTTCTCACTCTAATTGTTCATTGATTCCACAACTAAAGATTGTACAATTCGTTTGAACCACAGACTATCAAGTTTAGTCAAATTTCCTTATTATGATACTGGTACTTTTATTGTCCTTGATTAATGAGGCAAGCATACCTAATACTTCAAGTCTTCGAATACAACCAAATAACTAAGTTATTTTGAGCCCAAATACAAATCTGTCCCGAAAAAAAAAATGGTTGTAGTTGAATTTGATGTTTGCTCCCTTGTTCTTCTAAGAGTCTAGTCCCATTCTCAGTTCTCAAGGACAAGCAAGCCAGAGAGTACGGGGATAGTTTCAGAAAGCCAGTCGAATTATAACCACAGCAAACAAAACATAGTTTTTGTCTTTTCTTTCATCCAATTTGGACAAAACTGGCATAGGTGTTGTTCAAACTAACCAAAACTTTCAGATAAAAGAACCTGGCAATTGGGGATTTTTGTTTATGGTGCGATTCTTCAGAAAATTCAGAACCTATTCGTGAAACCATCAAAACTTTTCGACCAACTGATGCTATATTTATTCTTAGGGGGTCTTCAAATACATAGAAATCCATTAATTTATATTCAAAATTCTGCAACTTGAGACAGTGAACCCTAGAGCTGACAATAAGACAAAGCAGACATTTTTTGGGCCAAGACTACTCATCCATGCTCACCACTGGAGATCAGTAGATGTATAAAAATAGTAAAATATGACAACATCCCCATAAACAAACAGTGAGACCTTACCTTCATCGTGTTTTAGCTCCTGCCTTCTCTAGTAAGATCCTCGTTCATGCCTTTTCTTCTTTGAAGAAAGGTCGCCATGGATCCGAGTGATGGAGATTGACGCGGGCTTGGGGAGAGCGAAAGTCGCCATGGATTCAAGAAGAAGTGGATGAAATAAAAACAGGAGCCGAAGAAGAAAGGTATCCGTTTCTCGTTTCGAACTTTCCAAGTTTTATCGTGTGAATATAAAAAAAATTTAAAAATTTTGGGGAAGGTTTCATTTCCTCCATATCTCGCCCTATACATTACATGCTAGCTTACGGAGATGTGGGACGCGCGAGGATGTTTGATATTTATGGAATATATATTAATTTTTATTTATATGATATATATATATATATATATATATATATATATATGGTACAAATGGGTGATCACACCACTCTGGCATGAGTCAAGCCCGAAATGTCAGATAACATAATTTGCTTTAAAATAATGGGACAGAGATCACCAAGATGCCATTCCCACTGACCAGTATGGCGGGCTACATAAGAGGCGATCCAATCAGCAGCAACATTGGCTTCCCTATAAACATGACGAACCACTAGCTCAGTAGTAGTATGTAGAGAAGCCCAAATATCACATATAAGAGGGTTAAGAGGGGAGTCAAAGTCAGCATCCCTACGGATCCAACGAATGACAGTAAGCGAATCCCCCTCAATGACCACCCGCGAAGAGCCCAACATGCGAACTGCAAAAGTGATACCAGCCCAAGCAGCCTGAAGCTCCGCCATGGGGACCGAGATATCAATGGAGCCATGACCACCAGCTGCAATCATCTCTCCCTCTGGTCCTCTGATAACAAATCTTGATCCAGCCATACGATCCGATACAGAACCATCAAAATTCACTTTGACATAACCCAGGGGTGGGGGCTCCCAAGAGATAAAAATCGTAGAACGGTGCGCTGGCAAAGCAGCAGGGGAACCCCAGAGACCAGGTCTGACAGAGTGAGCAGTAGAATCAGAGCGAAGATACTCCGCAGCCCGAGAGCCAGCAGTGTGGATGATAGTCAGAGGTGGGACCGTCTCCTCAGCAAAGACAATCTGGTTCCGTGTGAGCCAGATGTGGTAAGCCAAATAAGCTGAAAAAATACCCTGATAGCGAAAACCCTGCTGAACAGCCGAACGTATGGCGTGCAAAAATGAGAGCCGGGTAGGACCCTCATCCGGCGACCAAGGCCTAAAATGGAGCTGCTGCCATATCCAGTATACTCGAGAACAAGTGAGAATAGCATGCTCAGCCGTCTCCTCCTGAGTCCCACAGATCGAACAGAGAGGCAAGATAGAGAGACCGTGATCAGCCAGCAATGTACAAGTAGGGAGACGGTCCCACAATAATTTCCATAAAAATAGCTGAATCCTGGGGTGGATGGGAAGCCGCCAGATCCATGCCACATCAGCCAACCCCAAAATCCTGGGCTGAATACTATCAATAAGATCTCGGGCAGGGGCACGAGCGATGCAGGATCGGCGCCAAAGTCTAGTGTCCGGTCCGGCTGAATAAGCAAGAGGGATAGCAAGGATTCTTTTTGCTAACTCAGCCCCAAATAAGCGAGACACCGTAGGGACATGCCATGTCGAACTATCCTGACTGATTAAGGCACTGACTGGCAAAGAGGGCCCAACATCCGAGCTAAGAAAGGTCGGCCATCGAGAGAAAGGAAGATCCGCTATCCAAGTATCATGAATGACATCAGTAGCACTCCCGTCTCCTATCATGCAATGGATATCTGACATAACAGTAGGGGCAGCCTGACAAATCGCTCTCCATATAAAGGAACACCCACGAGGAATATGATGATCCAAATCAGAAGTCCAGTCATCATATCTGCCATGCATAACAGAGCTCCATAGACAATATGGATCAAGCAGGAATCTGGATGCATGCCTAGCAAGCAAGGCCTCTCGACGAACCAACAATGACTGGATGCCCAAACCCCCCTCTCTAATAGGCAGACAAACCAGGTCCCACGAGAGAAGATGGATACCATGGACCCCCTGCATCGATGCCCATAGAAAGTCTCGAAAGCGTTGCTCAATCCGACGAATACAAGTGATCGGAATCAAAGCATTAGACATCAGATAGAGGGGGAGCGAAGTAAGGATGGATTGAAGTAAAGTAACACGTCCCATCATAGAGAGACCAGAAACCTGCCATCGATCCAATCTATCAGTGATCCGGCGCTCAATGTCCCCAAAGTCATGCTGACGGGGACTATGCCCCATTATGGGAATCCCAAGGTAGGTCAGGCGGTCCGAAAAAGATGATATCCCGAACAACTGAGAGATGGCAGCTCGACGACGGGGAGGGGTCGAAGGGCTGCAGCAGAGAACAGATTTCTGCAAATTGATCAACTGACCGGAAGCCTGAAAATAGTTTTGAAGGATAGCAGAGCAAACAGTCGCATTCTGAACAGATGCAGGGTTGAGAGTAAGATAATCATCAGCAAAGAGAAGATGAGAGAGGGGGGCCATTGGGTCCAGGCATATAAGGATGCATCTGAGACTCACGAATAGCATGAGCAAGAGCACGAGATAGATCGTCGGCACAAAGAACAAACAAGAAGGGAGAGAGGTGGCAACCCTGACGGATTCCCATGGCTGAAGGGAAAAAATCAGTCGGGCTACCATTAATGAGAATAGAAAAAGTGGGCCCCTGGACGCAAGCCATAACTTAGTCCATAAATATATCAGCGAAACCAAACTCCCGAAGCATCTGCCGAAGAAAATTCCAACTGATTCGGTCATAAGCTCGTTCCATATCGAGCTTGACAGCCATAAGACTCTGTCTAGCAGACACACGCTGGAGATCATGCATAAACTCCTGAGCAATAAGGGCATTGTCAGATATGCTGCGACCTCGAATAAAAGCCCCCTGCTCTGGAGAGATCAAACGGGGTAAAATCCCCTGCATCCGAGTAACTAGGAGATGAGCACATATTTTATATAAAGTGGTACACAAACTAATAGGCCGATAATGTTGTGGAAGCACAGCATCCGACCGCTTAGGGATAAGGGAGATAAAAGTCCTCTGCCAGTCCTGAGGAATAGACCTGGATGAGAAAATAGCCTGAATAGCCAGAATAACATCCTGGCCCCCAAAGCCCACATAGCAGAACGAATCTCCTCCGCAGAGACCTCCCTCGTAAGCAATGCATTATCACTATCAGAAACCCTAGCAGTCAGCGGAATAGGATAAAGGGGGGAGCCACCAACATATCGCTCCGATCATCGGATCTGAAAGAATCGGATAATCTGCTCCCGAATAGCCTCATCATCGTCAAAGATTTGCCCCTCCCCATCACTGATACGCCTAATCCGGTTAGCAGCCCGCCGGTCCAATGTGGCCTGATGGAAGAATATGGTATTACGATCACCCTCCTGTAGCCACTGAACCCGTGACCGCTGCCTCCAAAATATCTCCTGCTGACTGAGCAATGAATGGTGCAAAGCCAGACACCGCCTGAGCGACTAAATGTCAATCACAGAAAGGCCTCCCTTCTGATCCTCCTTTGCCTGAAGAGCAACAATATCGGCTTCCACACACTGCACCCTCTGGGTAATATATCCTACCTCCCTTCTGTGCCATCTCAAAAGGCAACACTTGACCAAATCGAGGCGGCGAGAGAGACGGTAGGTAGGGTTCCCCCTGACCGAAAATGCCACACCTGATGGATCAAAGACTGAGCCGAAGAGTAGTGCGTCCAAAACTGCTCAAATCGAAACGGACCCCAACACCGAGAAGAGGGTTCCGTAGATAGGAGCAAGGGGCAATGATCCGAAGCAATCCGAGGGAGATGAGTGATGGTGGCGCGGGGAAATGACTGCAGCCAACGAGAAGAGGCCATAGCCCGGTCCAACCGTTCCCATACCCTAGCAGAACCCTAACGGTTATTAAACCAGGTAAACTGCGAGCCCGAATAGCCAAAATCATAGATCCCTGTAGAGGATATAAAGGAACGAAACTCAGAAGAGTTCGGGGTATCCACAAACTAGTGACCACCCCGCTTCTTCGAGGCATCCACAATGCAATTAAAGTCTCCAACAACAAGGGTGGGGAAACCCTGATCTAAAAGAGTAAGGACCTCGGACCATAGACATCGCCGCTCTCGATAGTCCGTACTAGCATAGACACCCAGTAATAACCAAGGCGAAGCTATCCCTTTCGAGACAACCAAGGCGACCTGTTGATGGCACCGGTGAAAAGCATCAACACGAATGGATGGGGACCTCCATAGGGCCAGAATGCCCCCAGAAAGACCATTGGATTCCACAGCATAGGAACTCCAAGATCGAGAGACTCTGCGTCGGAATTGCTGCAAACTGATTCCCGACAGGCGAGTTTCCAGTAACACACAAATATCAAAGTGATGAAGCTGCAATAAACGACCAAACGAGGAGCGAAATGATGGTTTCAAAGCTCCTCGAACATTCCATATTAGGATCTTCATTTAATCATGTTGGGGATTGTCTCGGGCCCCTTCCATAGACCCAATCATATCCATACCAGAAGGTCCTTCTGAGATGAATGACTCTTCCACAACACCTTGCTCAATGGGTCCACATGACTGAGTAGACTCCATTTCCACATCACCTCGATTATCAAGAGAAAAGGGCAGCAGTAAAGCATCTTTCAATGTAGTGACCGCAGTCAGATGAGTACAACTGTCCAAGGGGGGCAATTGAGGATCTTCCAAGAAGACTTCACTGCATTGCACCCCCCGACTATTATTGCCTTGGGCCCCCGTCCCAGCTTTACCCTTACCTTTAACAGGCTTTGGAATTACTCTAGGGGCAGCAACCTCAGCAGGCCGAGCCCGCTTAGGCAAAACTGGATTGGCTTCCTCCCGATTCTTGGGCAACCCAGCCCAACGATCCGATCCTAGAAGGCCAAATGGATTAGTGGCCACCTTCCTGGTTGAAACCATCTGATTCCCTGAGCAATTGATGTCCTTTTGAAGCACTGTGCCAGTGACTGAAGGCAGTTTCAGTAAGTCCTGAGAATCCCTATTGGCCTGAACCTCCTTAACATTAATCCTTGAATCTGAACTTTTGTCCATTGTAGAGAACTTAAATCCCGTAATCTGACATTGATCTTGATCCTTCTTCTTGGGCAATTGAGGCAATTTCTTCTCTCTTGGCTTGGACTTCAGTAAGGGAGAATCAGAGCAAAGTTTAGTTGCTATAGTAACCGGCACGGATGCTACTTGGCGGCATGGCTCAGCAACTCCAGGAGACCCTTCACCCAGCATCTCCACATTCCCAGCAAGAGGCGATAGCTGCGAACGACGATGGGCAGTCTTCCTGGGTGTCATCCACCCATCATCCACACCCAAAGGCTCCTTCCTGGCGTCCCCCATCTGAACTGACGAAGACATCGAGAGCTTGGGCCCGCACCAGAGGCTGGTTTGCGATGACGGAGAGCCACCATCCATGGACCAAAACGGGGAGTAGCAGTGGATGAGGCCGGCTCCAGGGAAGAGGCGCACGGTCCCGTAAGATGGAGAGATCCGCAGTGGTAGCAAATACCCTCGACATGTTCATAAACAAATGACTGCCAAAATGGAGTTCCGTTGGCTCTGATTCTAGCTCCAGGACGGAGAGGACGGCTCAACTCCACCCTCATGCAGACCTGGGCAAATCCTCCCCGACTCCTCTGTTTCGTAGCAGCATCCACAGCCACAAACTGCCCTGCCATCGCGACAATGGAAGACAGAGTCTCATCGGATCAGTACTCAATTGGGAGGTTCGGGAGACGAAGCCATAGCAGCGCCGAGGTCAGGGCGTCATCCGCAGGGACAAAATCAGAATGCCAGGAAAAACAGTCAGAGGTTGGCCATTGACCACCCACGGCTAGATCAAGGCTGCATCTCTAGCTGTGGGGAACTCAAACTTGATGAGAGCTGATCGGTGGGAGAGGCTGATGGTCTCAATACGTCTGGCGAGACCAGCACGGTGAAATTTTTGGACGATGGCTTCCGGAGGCACCCACCGTGACAGACTCCTTACGATCATCCCACTTTGGACCAGACCATCGCTTCGAGGTCAATCGCCGCCATTGGGAGCTGGACAATGTCGGGGAACAGAGCTTCAAGCTCAGAGACCACCGCCAGAGAGGGAGCCGAAGCAGTCCATACATATTGCGGAGCACCCTGTCACCGTGGAGGAAAACCAAGGCCTTGTTGACGATCACCACCAGACACCATGGAGGGGTTGACAGCCACCATCGGACGCCGGGAACCGATCAACCGAAACAAAGACGATCACCGGAAAAGAGGACGACGAAATCCTCGCAGCGCTGATCTTAAAGCAGCTAAGAACTTCACGAAGGATGCTTTAAAAATCGGGCGTGTCAAAAACCCTGTAGAAGCTCCCACAGAGAGACAGAGATGCCACAGCTATAGCTCCCAATACGCCACAGCTATTGGCTTCCAAGCACCGCAGCTACACGGAAGAAGACTCGGAAATCGCCCCGAAAATCGCTTAGGAATCGCCAGAGCCAACTGTTGGTTTTAAGAAGTATTTGGGTATAAATATTCAGCAACATTAAATGCATTGAATAAGATTATTTTCTTTTATAATAAGTGATGATTATAGATTGATTCTTAGCTAAAGAATTTAGTTATATGTCTAGTTGACATAAGGTTAATAAAGTATAGTAATTTAGTTAATAATTTTGGTAAGAATGCTTAAAAATATTATTATTATTATTATTATTATTATTATTATTATTATTATTTTTATTATTATTTGTTGCATCAGCATGAGTTAAAGACATAATATGTTAGTAGTTAGCAACAATTGCTATAGATAATCCGTAGAGGATAGGATTTCATGTTTATACAAAATAATCTATAATATAAAAGGAGAATAATCTCTGCAGCTTAATATTTTAATAATTATATGTATCTATATTTGTTGTAGCTAATAAAAAAGGTTTTTTTTAATTATAAAAAAATTATGCATGTAAAAAATATATTTTTATAAGTCAAAATGAATGTAAAGTTTCATGGACCAATGAGTTTTGATACAATAAAAATTAACATAGAATTTGATAGGTGTAGTCATTTTCTAAACAAAACCACCTATTTATATGAAGCAGTCAGTTTTTCTTTTTCTTTCATCTGGCTTGTTGTTGCATGTTGGGATATGGTTCAGGATATCTCCTTATCTAAGTTTATTAGTTTATCTTTTAATATGGGTTTTTTTTCATCTAGTTGTTGATGTTGCATTAAACTCTCAACTAATTTCTTGGGAATAACTTTCTATCGATTTTGATGGTATGACTACGTTTGAACCATAATATTCATGAGCAATCTTAAAATTTTCATCATTGCTTATAAATGTTGCAAAAAATGATGCTTAAAAAGTTGGGATATGTGATCTGTGCTTATTAGTTATTTAAATAAATTGTATATATTGCCGCAGAAATTCGTTCTCCGACTCAGATGCGCTTTTGGCTCCTAATCCGGACGCCGGTCTCATCGCTTCGGGATGGAACTTGCAAAACAGTCCGTGCGCAGAGGGTGCTACGGGGTTGCCCTATACGGAGGACCCTCCGACACCCAAGTCAGTGGAGATTCACAGCAAGAAGATGTGAGGAGAAGACTCTCGTAGAAGAGCTCCCCTAGATGGATGTTCTCTTTCAAGAGTGTGTGTAGTTGCGTACCTGAGGGATTAGAGGGCAGTGGTATTTATAGAGGATCACCTGATTCCTTGGTCGCATCGTGAGGGGAGGTCTGAAAGCCATTAGAATTCAGAACGGATTCGAATCAAGTTTGTTATGAGGTCAGTAGGGTCCGTATTTTGTCAGTTAAAGGATCAACGGCTAGGAGAACTGGTTGATGCCTTGAGATTCAGCGATTACATAAGTTCTAGGCCACTCTTGTGGGTCCTAGGCCACTTCTGGGTATGATTTCTCTCTTAGAATCTTATTCAGTTATAGTGAATTTGAATTCTCCTGCACCGGATTCCGCAGAGGTATTCGAATGCCTCGGTCCGGCCGAGGCAAAGGGGGTTACTCGGGTTACCGAAATATAGATGGCTTAGGTCGCTGAGGTGTAAGGATGGCTCCGAAGTCCGAGGCTGAGGCTGAGGGAGAAGTCCGAGCCGAGGTCGTCCAAGGCTGAGGCCGTACAAGGCCGGGGCCGAAGCTCGAGGTTGGGGCCGAGGAGGAAGGCTCGAGGCCGGGGCCGAGGCGGAAGCTCGAGGCCGGGGCCGAGGCGGAAGTTCGAGGTCGGGGCCAAGGAGGAATGCTCGAGGCCGGGGCCGAGGTGGAGGCTCGAGGCCGGGGCCGAGGAGGAAGCTCGAGGCCGGGACGAGATGTCTGTGGCCGAGCGGGATGATGCTGGGGTGAGGCCGACTTGGAAGATGTCGGGGTGAGGCCGACTTGCATGATGCCGGGGCGAGGCCGACTTGGAAGATGCCGAGGCGAGGCCGACTTGGAAGAGGCCGGGGTGAGGCCGACTTGCATGATGCTGGGGCGAGGCTGACACCGAGTGACGAGGCCGAGGGGAACAGGCCCGAGGCCGAATAGAAGCTGGCTCCATGTGGAGGAGAGAGGAAAGGTGGCGGACAGGGGGAAGGCCGAGTTGCCAAGTTTGGATGCTGTCATTGTGGCCCATGAGATGGCTCGGGCTACCGAGGTATAGATGGCTTAGGTTGCGGAGATATGAGGATGGCTCGGGCTGCCGAGGTATAGATGGCTTGGGTTGCCGAGGTATGAGAATAGCTCGAGCTGCCGAGGTATAGATGGCTTGGGTTACCGGGACGACCTGATGCTGCTGAGGGCGATCGGGCTTTACTGCTTAGTGGGTCTGACAGCTGGTCGATAGGACGTTAGAATTGGACTAGACCCAATTGTCGATGTGTGCGGTCATCGATGCAATGACGATTTTACCCCTCATCACATATCCTCCACTCCCTAGTTCGAAGTGTAAGTTCGGATATAGGGAGTAGAATTCCGAAATAATCTTATTTGGGGATTCGAAAAGGTGGACAATGATAATCTCGTAAATGACGGGCCGCTGTTTCGTCATCATTTTTCGTCGTAGCTCGAGGAGGAAACACCTCATTTCTAGCAAGCCACGATAGCAGAAGTTCCACGTGGCGGGATTTTCGGCGCCCATATCGGAAGTTTTGGCATCTCGGGCTTCCTTTCTAAAGCGTTTATTTAAAGAGGGCTGGGGCGGTGCTCCTTCTGCAATGCCTCTTCATCCCTATCATAGAGATTTTTTATTCTTTCTCTGAGCCCTTACTTGCTTGCTCGTATCCTACCCCTTACTCAGCCAATATGAAGAGTCCAGGTGATGTTGCCTCTGAGGTAACCCTTGACGACCTGGATAGGATCCATCACCATTATAGGGATCCTCGGGACGTAGCCTTATGGGTGCTGAGGGCCAAGCACCGGGTCTCGACTGAATTAAGCCGCGGAGTTTTCTTCTATGAGGAGAGCTTGAGGGCAGCTCTTCGATTCCTCTTCACCCGCTGATACAGGAGGTGATGAGGTTTTACAACATATGTCCAACAATGGTAGCCCCAAATAGCTGGCGCAATCTTATCGGGTTCATCTTGATATGCAGTCGTGTTGGGGTGACTGTGACCCTTCCCATATTTCGAGTCTGCTACAACCTGGTTTCTGGGAGGAGCTATGAGTGGCCCTACATTGGTCTCTGGAAGTCGTTCAAGATGATTTCTGATAACCCGTCTTCGATAAAGGAGTGGAAGTCCCGATTTTTCGTTGCCGAAGGAAACATCGGTTTAGATTTTCTGAGGGAATGGGCGAGCCATGTGAAGGATCCGAAGGCGCGCCCGGAGTTGAGCGAGCAGGAGAAGAGAGATCTGGTAACCCTCCGCAGTGGTCAGGAGGTATCAGCCAGTACTCTATTAGCAGAGGATGCCCTTTTCGCTGCCGGGCTTAGCTCTATCGACCCTCAAGGCGAATCTTCGCTATGATGGTCAGTGTGTTTATGTAACTCCCCTACTGTTTAACTGAACATCTGTTGTGTTTTCAGCCGAGAGGTCCGCATTCGTGGGCCAAATGAGGAAGGAGCTGGGCAAGCACCACAGGGGCTCCAGCTTCGGGGACAAGCACAGGTCCGAGAAGAGGGTCCGTCCTTCCGGGTCTCACTTAAGGAAGCCAAGGAAAAACTGCGTTGGCCACCACTCCTCTATCTCAAAGAGGGAGGAAGCGGAAGCGCCAACCGTAATTGATGAGCCCTCCCTGCCGGAGGGGGGTAAGGTAGCAGAGGAAACCATTGGGAGGAGCTCGGGAGGAGCTGCTGAGGTTTCCCCTCTCCAAATAGTAATCGTATCAGACGATGCCGAGGAGATGTCGCCGGTCCGTCTGGCGATCCTCCTGCCAAAGGTTCTTCAGTTATCAGCGGTGGGGAGTCCACTACGCATGGAAGAGGCCCCTGCTCAGGTGGAGGGGTCAGGAGAGGCAGTGGCGGCTGCCGAAGCTCAAGTGAAGCCGCCTATTGAAAGGTTGGTGGAGGTCGAGGTGCCTCATGTTGAGGGTCTATCTCTTATGGTACCAGGGGATGCCGTGAAAGAGATTGAAGTTCAGGTGGAGTCTGTTGGAGATGGAGCAATAGTCAGAGAGGAAGAGGAGGAAGAAGAAGAATCATTGAATGAAGGGGGCGCTCGGGCCAGAGTTCCCTCAACCGGGGCCGAAGCATCCGAGGCCCTGCAGGCTAAAGTCCTGATGGAGGAAGCCGAGCGGATGGCGGTTCCTCAGGCCAAAGTCCCTCAGGTCGGCTCTTCGGCTATGAGTTTTCTTGTCCACAGCCCAGAGGTGGTGGATGACATGCTCACCGCCTTGATGTAGTCTGTGCTGCGTGCGGGGAAAAGTTCCTCGTCGGATGAGCCTGCAGTCGGGGATATTATTGATGCAGCTTTTGGTCAGTCCGGGGCGCCGAAGGATATTTACCTTCTCCCCAAAAATAGTAACGCTACTCTTATGAAAATTGCTTCAAACTACGCCTCCCGGGTAAGCCATTGTACCGAGGTTGTGATTCTTAGTTGGTTGGTCTGGCCATGGTTTCTCACTTGTGTTTTTCTGCAGAATGCCTTGATTACGAGGGCACTGAATTGGTGCTTAAATTTGGCCACTGGGGCTTGCGCTTAGGCCAGGAAGGAAGCGGCCGACCTTCGGGCAAGGGTGGATTCGACCAGCCGGCTTTCCAGGGCCTTAGCGTCCGTTAAGGCGGACCTTGAGAAGACGGGCGAGTCTTACCGAATTACCGCCGAGAGGGCCTCTTGGCTCGAGTCTCAAGTCAAAGAGCTTCAGGGTTTTCGTGAACAATCGAACAAGGCTTGCCTGGAGTTATCCCAAATTAAGGCTAAGCATGCCAATAATGTTAAAGCCATGCAGCTGTATTTTGATAAAAGGTGGGACCAGCTAAAGAATAGTCATACCGAGGAGAAGAACAGCTGGAGCAGGAGGCTCGAGGAGGAGGAGCACAGGTGTCGGCGGCAGCGGGATCAGATTGCCGGTCTGAATAAGGAACTTGCCGATATGGAAGATCGGCTGAAATGGCAGCATGACCAGATTGCTGGACTCACCGTCGATCTCGATCAATCTCAGAGGGAAATCAAGGACAAACGATCATGGATTAACGACCTCAAGTAGGGTCTCCATCAGAATAAAACGGCCAAATTGAAGGCCCTGGAAAAGGTCTATGAGCTAAGCAATAAAATGGCTCGGCGAGAGGAAGAGGTATAGTGTCTTGTCATTTACTTGCTTCCGGCATTTTTCTTTTGTGTGTGGACTCAAATGACCTGATGTTTCGCAGAAGGGCAAAATCAAGCTTGAGGCGCAGGAGCAATTTAAGGCTCTAAGGGCGGAGTTGACCGCGAGTCACCAAATGAACCTCGAACTCGGGAATCAGCTAGCTGAAGCTAACAACCGAATCACCTCGGTTGTGGAGGAGTACAAAAGTTTCGCTCAGTTTTCTGAAGAGCGTAGAGAGGCTTGTGCCGATGCATTTCGGTTCGACGAGGAGGAAACTCGGGCTAAGATCTCTCGAGTGTATCCCGAGTTGGATTTATCTTTCCTGGAGGCCGAGCTATTTGATACTCGTACCCCGGGGGCCAAAAAAGTCAAGTATGAGGATATTTCGGACGTTGATCTTGACGCTATCCTGGGTCCCAAAGAGGCCATGGCTATCAAAGAATGCCTTCACCCCGCTGCCGAGGAACTCGAGGTCCCTCTTCCAACAACATTCAAGGTGGGTGAGGTGAGTCAAGTCCCTTCGAACCTTACTAAGGGGGTTTCCGGGATCGATTCAAACCCTGATTCTTAAGGGTTACTCATGTATTTTTTGTTTTTTTCAACTTGTAATCCGATGGGACTCAATGAATGAATCTTTTGAACTTTTTTGCTTTGCCTTATCGCTTTGGTCATTGTTTTTTTGAACGACCTTTTTTACTGGGAGTTCCTTCGATGGTAAACGAATCATAAACAAAATGCGCTTTAAAGTCGGATAGCCCTTAGGGGTTCCGAATCGAAGATTTTGCTCAATCGAAGCCAGATTAACTGGTTTTGCTTATGCATAAAATCGTTCGGTTTTGCCATGGAATATAACTCTGACTTTGCCTCAGTCGGGGCCGAGGTTAGGTGCGCGTAAGCCGACTTGGTTTGCCGAGGCACGAAATGGTTCGGTGTGAAATGACCGAGGGCGGTGCAAATACCTCGGCCGAGGCCGAGGTTAGATAGCTCGATTTGTCCGAAGCAAAAAGTTGGTACGTCTTTCGCTGTGGCGTATAAAACGGCTTTGCCGAAGGATGCTTTGTTTCCGCCTAAGACATATATCCCGTTGGCCTTTTCCAATGTGGGTCTCTTTAACGTATGCGGTAAGCACTCAATCGCCATTGGGCGACGTCGTTTTCAAAAGGAGATTTCCCAGGCCTAACCATATCTCAAGGATCCGCAGTCGATTTTCCACATTTAAGGCTCTTGATTCGAGGTCAGAAGAAAATCTGCGTCTTCCGTCATGTCTTGGGAGGCGTGTTTGGCGCTCTTTGGAAAGTGCCCTTTTCTTTTGATGTACCATGTGGCAGCGTGGCCAGGGCATTTCAAATTCCTGGGCTCCCTTCTTTAATGACTGCTTCTAGTTTGCTTGCCTATAAAATGGGGAGAGCGGGTGTTAGGCTACCTCCCAAGGCCTTCTCTTTCTATGAGTTGTAAGGGCTTTCATGGCGCCTATTTCATTGAGAGCGGGGAGATTGAGCTTTCCTTTTGAAAGCTGGTTCACCCCAGATAGCTGGGGTGATGGAGAAGCTGCTGAAGAGCAGGCAGTCCTCAAGGGAGAAATTCTCGAAGGTCATATGGAGAGCGCACGGGATGCCCGCAGAGGTCATATGGGGAGTGCACGTACGCGCTTCCTGTGTGTCCTTTGTCACTTGCCATGGGGACCACAGGAAACGCAAAGCATACGTACTCCCCATGGTAGACATGGAGTTCACCTCCTTCCTCAATTTGGATTCCTCAGTTCATCCGCCTGAGGAATCATTTTCCATGTGAAGAGGGAGGAGGGTGGTGTTGGTCTGCTGGTTCTCTGCCTATGTTGTTGGGCAGTGGCTAGTAGCCCAGCATCCCACTTGGGGGGGATGCATCGTTGGCAAAAGCATCCACAGGTCTTTAGCCTAGTCAGGATCCCTCAACGCATCCGTCCGAGGGGCCCGTGGATAGCCTACTTTGCTTTTTGGCATTAACCAGTGGCCCAATGGAGCCGATTGGTTTTTCTGATTTCAAGGGTCGGATGTAGAAACATCGTTATCGACCGAAGCTGCTCAGCCGAGCTTTTATTTTATTTGTCTTTATTTCCTGTGCTATGATGCACTTGTAATGCCTCTCAAGATGTTGTAAGTTTTTCATTAATAAAGAAAGTTTTTGATCTTCTTCCTTCGAGTATTTATTTCTTTTCCCAATATGGTTGTGCTGGGAGTTTTCTTATGTTGACCCAATTGTTGATTTTGATGATTAACAAAACTATTTGAGTATAACATTTGAAGTTACTAATGATTTTGATTAAGTTTTTCAGTGTATGATTTGATTCATTAATCAAAATCACAAGACAAATCAAGTTCTAGTTCGAATCTAATGTCAAGGTAAGAATTGCAGACATTAGAGTTGACACATGGAATCACAGAGTCGACTCCAAAAATTGGCACAGACTTAGAGTCGACTCCCGGACTGTTAGAGCCGACTCCAACAGAAAAGATAGAATGATGGTTTTTCTGGCCATGACTTAGAGTCGACTCCGGGACTGTTAGAGTCGACTCTAGAAGTTTTTTGTGTTGATCCCAGAAAATCCAGAGACGACTCCAGTTCAAGCAATTTAGGGATTTTCGATTTAGAGCCGACTTCAGAAAAATTAGAGCCGACTCTAGAATGTCAGACGCGACTCCAGAACTATCAGAACGACTCTAAACTTTACCTTTACCTTTTAATTCCAACGGCTATTGCTATTTATGGATCTAATCCTTCTTACACTCGTTTCTAACGAATAGTTTTAAACTATTTATGGAAGGAGCTGGGCAAGCACCACAGGGGCTCCAGCTTCGGGGACAAGCACAGGTCCGAGAAGAGGGTCCATCCTTCCGGGTCTCACTTAAGGAAGCCAAGGAAGGACTGCGTCGGCCACCACTCCTCTATCTCAAAGAGGGAGGAAGCGGAAGCGCCAACCGTAATTGATGAGCCCTCCCTGCCGGAGGGGGGTAAGGTAGTAGAGAAACCATTGGGAGGAGCTCGGGAGGAGCTGCTGAGGTTTCCCCTCTCCAAATAGTAATCGTATCAGACGATGCTGAGGAGATGTTGCCGGTCCGTCCGGCGATCCTCCTGCCAAAGGTTCTTCAGTTACCAGCGATGGGGAGTCCACTGCGCATGGAAGAGGCCCCTGCTCAGGTGGAGGGGTCAGGAGAGGCAGTGGCAGCTGCCGAAGCTCAAGTGGAGCTGCATGTTGAAAGGTTGGTGGAGGTCGAGGTGCCTCATGTTGAGGGTCTATCTCTTATGGTACCAGGGGATGCCGTGAAAGAGATTGAAGTTCAGGTGGAGTCTGTTGGAGATGGAGCAATAGTCGGAGAGGAAGAGGAAGAAGAAGAAGAATCATTGAATGAAGGGGGTGCTCGGGCCAGAGTTCCCTCAACCGGGGCCGAAGCATCCGAGGCCCTGCAGGCTAAAGTCCTGATGGAGGAAGCCGAGCGGATGGCGGTTCCTCAGGCCAAAGTCCCTCAGGCCGGCTCTTGGGCTATGAGTTTTCTTGTCCACAGCCCAGAGGTGGTGGATGACATGCTCACCGCCTTGATGTAGTCTGTGCTGCGTGCGAGGAAAAGTTCCTCGTCGGATGAGCCTGCAGTCGGAGATATTATTGATGCAGCTTTTGGTCAGTCCAGGGCGCCGAAGGATATTTACCTTCTCCCCAAAAATAGTAATGCTACTCTTATGAAAATTGCTTCAAACTATGCCTCCCGGGTAAGCCATTGTACCGAGGTTGTGATTCTTAGTTGGTTGGTCTGGCCATGGTTTCTCACTTGTGTTTTTCTGCAGAATGCCTTGATTACGAGGGCACTGAATTGGTGCTTAAATTTGGCCACTGGGGCTTGCGCTTAGGCCAGGAAGGAAGCGGCCGACCTTCGGGCAAGGGTGGATTCGACCAGCCGGCTTTCCAGGGCCTTAGCGTCCGTTAAGGCGGACCTTGAGAAGATGAGCGAGTCTTACCGAATTACCGCCGAGAGGGCCTCTTGGCTCGAGTCTCAAGTCAAAGAGCTTCAGGGTTTTCGTGAACAATCGGACAAGGCTTGCCTGGAGTTATCCCAAATTAAGGCTAAGCATGCCAATAATGTTAAAGCCATGCAGCTGTATTTTGATAAAAGGTGGGACCAGCTAAAGAATAGTCATACCAAGGAGAAGAACAGCTGGAGCAGGAGGCTCGAGGAGGAGGAGCACAGGTGTCGATGGCAGCGGGATCAGCTTGCCGGTCTGAATAAGGAACTTGCCGATATGGAAGATCGGCTGAAATGACAGCATGACCAGATTGCTGGACTCACCACCGATCTCGATCAATCTCGGAGGGAAATCAAGGACAAAGATCATGGATTAACGACCTCAAGTAGGGTCTCCATCAGAATAAAACGGCCAAATTGAAGGCCCTGGAAAAGGTCTATGAGCTAAGCAATAAAATGGCTCGGCGAGAGGAAGAGGTATAGTGTCTTGTCATTTACTTGCTTCCGGCATTTTTCTTTTGTGTGTAGACTCAAATGACCTGATGTTTCGCAGATGGGCAAAATCAAGCTTGAGGTGCAGGAGCAATTTAAGGCTCTAAGGGCGGAGTTGACCGTGAGTCGCCAAATGAACCTCGAACTCGGGAATCAGCTAGCTGAAGCTAACAACCGAATCACCTCGGCTGTGGAGGAGTACAAAAGTTTCGCTCAGTTTTCTGAAGAGCGTAGAGAGGCTTGTGCCGATGCATTTCGGTTCGGCGAGGAGGAAACTCGGGCTAAGATCTCTCGAGTGTATCCCGAGTTGGATTTATCTTTCCTGGAGGCCGAGCTATTTGATACTCGTACCCCAGGGGCTGAAGAAGTCAAGTATGAGGATATTTCGGACGTCGATCTTGACGCTATCCTGGGTCCCAAAGAGGCCATGGCTATCGAAGAATGCCTTCACCCCGCTGCCAAGGAACCCGAGGACCCTCTTCCAATAACATTCAAGGTGGGTGAGGTGAGTCAAGTCCCTTCGAACCTTACTAAGGGGGTTTCCGGGATCGATTCAAACCCTGATTCTTAAGGGTTACTCATGTATTTTTTGTTTTTTTCAACTTGTAATCCGATCGGGACTCAATGAATGAATCTTTTGATCTTTTTTTGCTTTGCCTTATCGCTTTGGTCATTGTTTTTTTGAACGACCTTTTTTACTGGGAGTTCCTTCGATGGTAAACGAATCGTAAACAAAATGCGCTTTAAAGTCGGATAGCCCTTAGGGGTTCCGAATCGAAGATTTTGCTCAATCGAAGCCAGATTAACTGGTTTTTCTTATGCATAAAATCATTCGGTTTTGCCATGGAATATAACTCTGACTTTGCCTCAGTCGGGGCCGAGGTTAGGTGCGCGTAAGCCAACTTGGTTTGCCGAGGCACGAAATGGTTCGGCGTGAAATGACTGAGGGCGGTGCAAATACCTCGGCCGAGGTCGAGGTTAGATAGCTCGATTTGTCCGAAGCAAAAAGTTGGTACGTCTTTCGCTGTGGCGTATAAAACGGCTTTGCCGAAGGATGCTTTGTTTCCGCCTAAGACATATATCCCGTTGGCCTTTTCCAACGTGGGTCTCTTTAACGTATGCGGTAAGCACTCGATCGCCATTGGGCGACGTCGTTTTCAAAAGGAGATTTCCCAGGCCTGACCATATCTCAAGGATCCGCAGTCGATTTTCCACATTTAAGGCTCTTGATTCGAGGTCAGAAGAAAATCTGCGTCTTCCGTCATGTCTTGGGAGGCGTGTTTGGCGCTCTTTGGAAAGTGCCCTTTTCTTTTGATGTACCATGTGGCAGCGTGACCAGGGCGTTTCAAATTCCTGGGCTCCCTTCTTTAATGATTGCTTCTGGTTTGCTTGCTTATAAAATGGGGAGAGCGGGTGTTAGGCTACCTCCTAAGGCCTTCTCTTTCTATGAGTTGTAAGGGCTTTCATGGTGCCTGTTTCATTGAGAGCGGGGAGATTGAGCTTTCCTTTTGAAAGCTGGTTCACCTCAGATAGCTGGGGTGATGGAGAAGCTGCTGAAGAGCAGGCAGTCCTCAAGGGAGAAATTCTCGAAGGTCATATGGAGAGCGCACGGGATGCCCGCAGAGGTCATATGGGGAGCGCACGTACGCACTTCCTGTGTGTCCTTTGTCACTTACCATGGGGACCACAGGAAATGCAAAGCATACGTACTCCCCATGGTAGACATGGAGTTCACCTCCTTCCTCAATTTGGATTCCTCAGTTCATCCGCCTGAGGAATCTTTTTCCATGTGAAGAAGGAGGAGGGTGGTGTTGGTCTGCTGGTTCTCTGCCTATGTTGTTGGGCAGTGGCTAGCAGCCCAACATCCCACTTGGGGGGGATGTATCGTTGGCATAAGCATCCACAGGTCTTTAGCCTAGTCAGGATCCCTCAACGCATCCGTCCGAGGGGCCCGTGGATGGCCTACTTTGCTCTTTGGCATTAACCAGTGGCCCAATGGAGCCGATTGGTTTTTCTGATTTCAGGGGTCGGATGTAGAAACATTGTTATCGACCGAAGCTGCTCAGCCGAGCTTTTATTTTATTTGTCTTTATTTCCTGTGCTATGACGCACTTATAATGCCTCTCAAGATGTTGTAAGTTTTTCATTAATAAAAAAAGTTTTTGATCTTCTTCCTTCGAGTATTTATTTCTTTTCCCAGTATGGTTGTGTTGGGAGTTTTCTTATGTTGACCCAATTGTTGATTTTGATGATTAACAAAACTATTTGAGTATAACATTTGAAGTTACTAATGATTTTGATTAAGTTTTTCAGTGTATGATTTGATTCATTAATCAAAATCACAAGACAAATCAAGTTCTAGTTCGAATCTAATGTCAAGGTAAGAATTGCAGACATTAGAGTCGACACATGGAATCGCAGAGTTGACTCTGGAAAACGGCACAGACTTAGAGTCGACTCCCGGACAGTTAGAGCTGACTCCAACAGAAAAGATAGAACGATGGTTTTTCTGACCACGACTTAGAGTCAACTCCGGGACTGTTAGAGTCGACTCCAGAAGTTTTTTGTGTCGATCCCAGAAAAGCCAGAGACGACTCCAGTTCAAGCAATTTAGGGATTTTTGATTTAGAGCCGACTTTAGAAAAGTTAGAGCCGACTCCAGAATGTCAGACGCGACTCCAGAACTGTCAGAACGATTCCAAACTTTACCTTTACCTTTTAATTCCAACGGCTATTGCTATTTATGGATCTAATCCTTCTTACACTTGTTTCTAACGGATAGTTTTAAACTATTTATGGATTATACTGATCTATAAGAAGGGGGTTTGCTGCATCCGAAAATAAGAGAGGCAAAAAGAAAAGCATAGAGACAAATCTTTGAAATCCATCAAAAAGAAAAGCGGGAAGATTCGAGAGAAAAGATCATACTGATTCCCCATAAGAAAAGAGAGAGATTCCAAGCTTTCAAAGCTTCACTTTGAAGAAATCTCAAGAAAAGAAGGAAGCCCTAGTTTTCTGATCTTCGGAGCTTCAACAGCATTCTAAAGGAAGATCCATCCAAGAGAAGAGAAGAAGCAAGCCACCAAGATCTGCAAATCAGGCTTTGATTCCTATCTCTTTATTTCATGTTCTATCATTGTATATTTGCTCATTGGAGGAGCTTTTGTTTTGTAAAAATGATTATTGTTTGCTGGGTCAATCGGAGGATTGATTCCATTGAGGCTGTTAGCCTTTTGCAAGCAGTTTGCTTGTGGTGTAAGGTTTTGTGCTGGTGAGCCTTGAAAACCAGCTGAGTTCGTTGTGCACCCGGGAAAACAACAAGTTCGAGTTGTGAGCTTGCAAAATAACTCTGTTGTAATCAGATTGATTATAGTGTGGACCCAAGAGATACTTGGGAGTGGACGTAGGTGTAGGTACACCGAACCACTATAAAATATCCTGTGTTTGCCGTGATTGTCTCATTATCTTTAACTCTCCATTTGTGCATATTCTGTTTTAATTTGTGTGAATCTAAGTTTTTATTTCCGCTGGGGTTTGTTTTTCAAAAGAGTTTAAATTTTTGAAAAACCCAATTCACCCCCCCCCCTCTTGGTTGCTATCTGGACCAACAATTGGTATCAGAGCTAGTGCTCATTTGATTTGATCTAACGATCAAGAGTCAAAGATCCACATGACAACTCAAGCTGGTTCATCTTTTTTCGAAGGCCAATCTACAAATAGACCACCCTTGTTTAATGGATTAAACTATGGTTATTGGAAGGCTAGAATGAAAATCTTCATTCAAGCACTTGACTATGATCTATGGAGCATTATAGTCAATGGACCACACACACCCACTGCTAGAGTTAGTGGCATGGAGATTCCTAAACCGAAACGAAATGGGATGAACATGATAAAAAATTGGCACAACTTAATGCCAAAGCAATGAATGTTTTATACTGCTCATTAGATGCAAATGAATTCAATCGTATCTCTATTTGCATTTCTGCTAAGAAAATTTGGGATAGACTTGAGGTTACCCATGAGGGAACAAATCAAGTCAAGGAATCCAAGATTAACATGCTAGTTCATAAGTATGAATTGTTTAAGATGGATGCATGTGAATCTATTACTGATATGTTTACAAGATTTACTGATATAGTTAATGGTTTAAAAAGCCTTGGTAAATCTTATGATAATTCTGATCTTGTGAGGAAGGTTTTACGTTCTTTGCCTAGGACTTGGGAAGCTAAAGTGACTGCAATACAAGAGGCAAAAGATCTAAGTACCCTACCCCTGGAAGAATTATTGGGATCCTTGATGACTCATGAGCTTCAAATTAAGCAACATGTTGATGATGATGAGTCAAAGAAGAAGAGGACTATGGCTCTTAAGATTTCTGAATATATGGAAGAGCCTCATGAATCTGAAGATGAAAGTGATGATGAGGACATGGCACTCATCACAAGAAAATTTAAAAGATTCATGAAGAAGAAGAAGTTTGAAAAGAAAAAGCCCTTTGCAAGAAAAGATGAGGACAAGGGCAAAGAAAAAGAAGTTATTTGTTTTGAATGTAAGAAGCCGGGTCATTTTAAATCTGAATGCCCACAACTAAAGAAAGGCACCCGAAATTCAAAAAGAAGGCAATGATGGCCACATGGAGTGATTCGGAAAGCTCAAGTTCCGAAGAGGAAGAAAAGAGTGAAATGGCCAATCTATGCTTCATGGCGGACAATGATGAGGTAAGTCCGAGTTTTCTTGATGATTTTACTTTCGATGAATTGCATAGTGCTTTTTATGAATTAATGGATGATTTTGCAAACTTAAGTTCAAAGAACAAAGATCTGAAAAATCAAATGCAAAAACTATCCTTAGAAAATGAAAAGCATGTTGTAGAAAAAGAAGTTTTGATGAAAGAAAATGAAAGCTTGAAAAATGAAGTTGATAGACTTAAACCTATAGTTGATAAATTTACTTGAGCTCTATCAAACTTAATATGATTTTGGATAATCAAAAAGCTGTTTTTGATAAAGCTGGATTAGGATATAATCCACTTAAAAAGCAAAAATCTTTGAAAAATATTTTTGTACATGCTGAAAAATCATCAAATATTACTTGTTTTAAATGTGGAAACAAAGGACATAAATCTTATATGTGTAAATCTCCACATAATAAAAGAAAGATGATTTGGGTTCCCAAAGGAACAATATTTAATGCATCTAACCATGAAGGACCCAAGAAGGCTTGGGTACCTAAAATTAAGACATGAATGTTTTGCAGGAGTGTCTTGCAGCCATCAGACTGAAAAGAAAATGGTACCTGGATAGTGGTTGCTCAAGACACATGACGGGTGACAAAGATCAATTCATCACCCTTGAATCAAAAAGAGGTGGAGTAGTTACTTTTGGTGATAATGGTCAAGGCCATATCATGGGTATTGGTAGATTCAAATTACTCCATCTACTCATATTGATAATGTTTTATATGTCGATGGACTTAAACATAATTTGATAAGTATTAGCCAACTGTGTGATAAAGGTTTCAAAGTTTCCTTTGAAGCTTCTGTTTGCACTGTTACTAATCCCATTGATAATAGCATTATTCTTGTTGGTAAACGTTATGGCAATGTGTACTTAATTGATTTGAGTAATTTATCTCCAAGTAATCATTGCTTAGTTGCTAATAATGCTAAGATGAATGAGATTGGTTGGCTATGGCACCGTAGATTAGGTCATGCAAGCACACACCTAATTTCTAAACTATTGAAAATGGATCTAGTTAAAGGTATTCCTAGCTTAAATTTTGAAAATAATCGAATCTGTGATGCATGTCAATTTGGAAAACAAACAAGAACTTCTTTCAAATCTAAGAATATTGTTTCAACTACTAGGCCACTAGAGCTACTACACATGGACCTTTTTGGACCTACTAGAACCACAAGTCTAGGAGGAAAGAAATATGGTCTAGTGATAGTAGATGATTACTCTAGATTCACTTGGGTAATATTTTTGGCTCACAAAGATGAGACTTTCTCAATATTCCTGAAATTCGTTAAGAAAGTCACAAATGAGAAAAACACTACCATAGTGTCTATTAGAAGTGATCATGGAACTGAATTTGAAAATCACTTATTTGAAAAATTCTGTTTTGAAAAAGGCATACATCATAACTTTTCAGCACCTAGAACACCTCAACAAAATGGAGTTGTAGAAAGAAGAATAGGACTTTAGAAGACATGGCCCGTACCATGCTATGTGAAAGCCAACTTCCAAAATATTTTTGGGCGGAAGCTATAAACACAGCATGTTACATCCTAAATAGAGCCCTGATTAGACCTATCCTTAAGAAGACTCCCTATGAACTATGGCATAATAGGAAACCAAATTTAGGTTATTTTCATGCATTTGGTTGTAAATGCTTTATTCATAACAATGGAAAGGATAATCTTGGGAAGTTTGATGCAAAGTCTGATGAAGGTATTTTCCTAGGATATTCTACATCTAGCAAGGCATATAGAGTATTTAATAAGAGAAGCTTAGTTGTAGAAGAATCCATTCATATAGTGTTTGATGAGTCTTTAGCATCAAGTTCAGATAAAATTGATGATGAGGAAGATACATCTTTGATTGAAAGAGGTATTGAAAAATTAAATGTATCTTCAGATCAAGAACCTGAAGCTAAGGATGATGACTCACCTAAGGATGATGGTATTGATACTGCTCATAATGATAAAGATCTACCTAGAGATTGGAGATATGCTTATGGTCATCCTAAGGACCTAATCATAGGTGATCCATCTCAAGGTGTAAGGACTAGATCATCAATGAGAAATATCAATAATCATCTTGCATTTGTATCTCATATAGAACCTAAAACTATAGAGGAAGCTGAGAAAGATAGTTATTGGATGTTAGCAATGCAGGAAGAGTTAAACCAATTCACTAGGAACCAAGTTTGGACCCTAGTAGACAGACCTAAAAACCACCCTATAATAGGATCTAAATGGGTTTTTAGAAATAAATTGGATGAAAATGGCTTGGTAATTAGAAATAAGGCTAGATTAGTTGCAAAAGGATATAATCAGGAAGAAGGTATAGATTTTGATGAAACCTTTGCACCTGTTGCTAGATTAGAAGCCATTAGGCTACTACTTGCATTTGCATGTCATATGAATTTCAACTTATTTCAAATGGATGTTAAAAGTGCATTTTAAATGGTTTTATAAATGAGGAAGTTTATGTTGAACAACCTCCTGGTTTTGAAGATCATGAATTTCCAAACCACGTCTTCAAACTACACAAAGCACTTTATGGTTTAAAGCAAGCACCTAGAGCTTGGTATGATAGATTAAGTAAATTTTTAATTGAAAATAATTTTTCTAGAGGAAATGTTGATAAAACTTTTTTTTTAAAAAAAAGAAAAGGATTTATTAATTGTTCAAATTTACGTTGATGACATTATATTTGGTGCTACTAACAATCTCCTTTGTCAAGAATTTGCTAAGTTAATGCAGGGAGAATTCGAGATGAGCATGATGGGAGAACTCAACTTCTTCCTTGGACTTCAAATCAAACAAGAGAAAGCGGGGATTTTCATCAACCAAACAAAGTACACAAAGGAAATACTCAAGAAGTTTGGTATGGAATCTGCTAAACCTCTTGGTACGCCAATGAGTCCCTCATGCAAGCTGGACAAGGATGAAGAAGGTAAGAAAGTAGATCAGAAGCATTACGAGGTATGATCGGATCACTTCTTTACCTAACTGCAAGTAGGCCAGATATTATGTTTTCTGTTTGCTATGTGCAAGATATCAATCTAATCCTAAAGAATCACATTTATTTGCTGTTAAAAGAATCTTTAGATACTTAAATGGAACTAAAAATGTAGGATTATGGTATTCTAGAGACTCAACCTTAAAATTGATTGCTTATTCTGATTCTGACTATGCTGGTTGTAAATTAGATAGAAAGAGTACAAGTGGGCATGCCAACTTTTAGGAAGTAACTTAATCTCTTGGTTTAGCAAGAAGCAAAATTCGGTTGCATTATCCACTGCTGAGGCAGAGTATGTTGCAGCTGGAAGTTGCTGTGCTCAAATCCTTTGGATTAAGCGACAACTTGAAGATTATGGTATCACACTTGATAAAATTCCTATTAGATGTGATAATACTAGTGCCATCAATCTAACTAAGAATCCAATTCAACATTCAAGAACTAAACACATTGAAATTAGACATCACTTTATTAGAGAACATGTAGCTAACAATGATGTTTGTCTTGAATATGTTAATACTAATGATCAATTAGCTGATATTTTTACCAAACCTTTGAGTGAGGAAAGATTTTGTTATCTTAGAGGAGAATTAGGAGTTTGTGATCCTTTAGAATGATTTTCTGAAACTCTTAAGGACAACAACTATCTAGACTTCATTAATTTCTTGAAAATCCTCTATGTCCAATAAGGAAATTTATCTAGAAATTTGATTCATTGTTTCCCCAATTGATTAAGGAACACTTATCTAGAATTTGATGATTAATTTGATTAGTTTCAGATCCTTGAAATTCAAATTTTTCACTGAAACTATTGTGGAGTCGACACCTGCAGTTTGTGGAGTCGACACCTTCATATTTTGATGTTCTGTCTGGGCAATTAGAGCCGACTCCGGCTTCTGTAGAGCCGACTCTAATTCGGGCGCTGACAGATTTTCTGGTCGGAGCCGACACCTCGCTTTGCGGGAGTCGACTCTAAGTGGAACTAGGTCAAAATAAAAAGGCGGAGTCGACACCCAAACGACCCTATCGTCTCCTAAACCTTTCTAAAACCGTTCCAAACCGATTCCAACCCTCCAAACCCCTCAAATCTCTCAATAACTCATTCCAATCGAATCCAATGGCTCCTAAAAGCGTGCTATGTTGGTGTTCGGCCGTTCCCACAAGAAGGACGATTCGGAGGCAACCCTCATCTTCATCATCTGCCACTCAAGATGCTTCTCCACCTTCACCATCTTCTCCACGGGTAGACCAATTAGCGGGTAAGGCCATTACAACTGGAAGAAAAGTAGATTTCGATTTTTTGCTTCGGAGGGCTTTGCTATTGGCGATTATTGAAGGAAATGGGATGGGAGAAAGTTTGTCTTTGGATGTTCCTACTACCCTGCCCTTGTGAGAGAATTTTACAATGATTTATGTAGAGGAGAGGGAGGTTAGTGAGTTTTGTAAGAGGAACCAAAGTGATAATCAGCCGAGATTCTTGAAATTTATTGGAAATGCCTACTATTGGACTAGTTGAGTATCAACATGATGATAGAGGAGGTGCCCTATCTAGGATGTTAGGGAGAGAAGTATCTGAGTTTGAAGAAATCATGGCTAATCAACTAAATTTGGAACTCAGATTACTTCACAATATTTGTGGAAGAATCTTGTTTCCTAAAATTGGAAGGTTTGAATATGTCTCGGAGCGAGACATCTGTTGATGGACTGTATCATTACTGGAAGGCCTGTTAATTTGCTGGTATGATGATTGGCTATATGGCAGAGCAGCAACTAAGAAGAGATCAACACTACCATATGGTATGATTCTGACATTAGTATTTAGAAGCCAAGGTGTGCTAATAATGGATAATGAGCCACTAAGAAATTAAGGCATACTGATTACTACAGTGTCTCTACAATTCACCGCATGGGCTTCAGAAAAGAAAATATTTGGATAAAAAGAGGACAAGAGACCAGAGCAGAGGAAGTTAGAGTGAGGAGGCCAGAGCAGAGGATATTCCTGGACCATCTACTGCTGGACCTTCAGAGGCTGGACCGAGCACTCATCCTTCACCTCCACATCAGTCAGCTTGGTATCTGGAAGATTTTCAGAGGAGCAGCTTGATCAGCTCAGAGCCCTACTGACTGAGCATGATTCGGATATGAGAAGTGAAATGAAATGATATCAAGCTTGACATGATAGTTTCTACTTTGGATAAATCAGTGAATCCTGTCATCTGAGCTTCAAAAGATTTTTGAAAGGCTGGAAGGGATAGCAGATGGATCAAGAGTCTTTAGATGCTACTGTCAGTTGAAGAAAGATTTGACCTTGCTGTCGCTCAAGTTGAAGCTTGTCTTGAAAATTTAAGAAAGACCAAAAAGATGAAATTATGGAAATGATTGGACATTTGAAGAAAATTGTTTACAAGCATGTTTGATTTTGATATCCTGTCTTATCCTAGTTTGTATCTTAGGATTTCTAGCTTTCTTTACTTTGATAGCTTGTATCTAGGAATTTACATACTTGAATATGTTACTTTTCTAAGAATGTACTTGAATTGACACATGTAATGAATCTTGCATTGAAATACAATTATCCTTTTATTGCAAATTTGTCTATGATAACCAATTACCATCTCTATGATTGAATGAACCAACCCCGCTCTGATAACCTTCTTTATTGTTTTTAAATTCACCTTATTGCTGATAACAAAAAAGGGGGAGAGAAAATTGTATATGCATAAAAGAAATAAGAATGGAAGAATATAAGATTTCAATCTTTTGGCATATCAAAAAAGGGGAGAGAAATTTTGAGATTTATAAATTCTAATCAATTTGTATCAATCGATTTCAGTTTATTTGCATAGGGGGAGTTATTCAATGCAGGGGGAGCTTAATAATTTTCTATAAAGTTAAATCATCTTGATTGATGTTTATAATAGAACTCAAGTATTTTGATTTATTTTGAAAATTGGCATCAAATTCTCTGTTAGGAAGTTTTAAAGCTTTAACAATGTCTATAATTCTTAATTCAAATGAATTTTTAATGCATATACTCAAAGTTTTTGTCATCATCAAAAAGGGGAGATTGTTGACCCAATTATTGATTTTGATGATTAACAAAACTATTTGAGTATAACATTTGAAGTTACTAATGATTTTGATTAAGTTTTTCAGTTATGATTTGATTTATTAATCAAAATCATAAGACAAATCAAGTTCTAGTTTGAATCTAATGTCAAGGTAAGATTGCAGACATTAGAGTCGACACATGGAATCGCAGAGTCGACTCCAAAAATGGCACAGACTTAGAGTCGACTCCCGGACTGTTAGAGCCGACTCCAACAGAAAAGACAGAACGATGGTTTTTCTGGCCACGACTTAGAGTCGACTCCGGGACTGTTAGAGTCGACTCCAGAAGTTTTTTGTGTCGACCCCAGAAAAGTCAGAGACGACTCCAGTTCAAGCGGATTTGGGGATTTTCGATTTAGAGCCGACTCCAGAAAAGTTAGAGCCGACTCCAGAATGTCAGACGCGACTCCAGAACTGTCAGAACGACTCTAAACTTTACTTTATCTTTTTAATCCCAACGGCTATTGCTATTTATGGATCTAATCCTTCTTACACTTGTTTCTAACGGATAGTTTTAAACTATTTATGGATTAACTGATCTATAAGAAGGGGGTTTGCTGCATCCAAAAAGAGAGGCAAAAAGAAAAGAATAGAGACAAATCTTTGAAATCCATCAGAAAAGAAAAGAGGAAAGATTCGAAGGAAAGATCATACTGATTCCCCAAAGAAAAGAGAGAGATTCCAAGCTTTCATAGCTTCATTTGAAGAAATCTCAAGAAAAGAAGGAAGCCCTAGTTTTCTGATCTTCGGAGCTTCAAGAGCATTCTAAAGGAAGATCCATCCAAGAGAAGAGAAGAAGCAAGCCACCAAGATCTGCAAATCAGGCTTTGATTCCTATCTCTTTATTTCGTGTTCTATCATTGTATATTTGCTCATTGGAGGAGCTTTTGTTTTGTAAAAAATTATTGTTTGCTGGGTCAATCGGAGGATTGATTCCATTGAGGCTGTTAGCCTTGTGCAAGCAGTTTGCTTGTGGTGTAAGGTTTTGTGCTGGTGAGCCTTGAAAACCAGCTGGGTTCGTTGTGCACCCGGGAAAACAACAAGTTCGAGTTGTGAGCTTGCAAAACAACTCTGCTGTAATCAGATTGATTATAGTGTGGACCCAAGAGATACTTGGGAGTGGACGTAGGTGTAGGTACACCGAACCACTATAAAATCTCATATGTTTGCCGTGATTGTCTCATTATCTTTAACTCTCCATTTGTGCATATTCTGTTTTAATTTGTGTGAATCTAAGTTTTTATTTCTGCTGGGGTTTGTTTTTCAAAAGAGTTTAAATTTTTGAAAAAACCCAATTCACCCCCCCCCTCTTGGGTTGCTATCTGGACCAACATCTTACTCACATCACGCCTTCCGGATCATAGCATAGTTTACTAATTCAGTAGCGCTTTTGCTATGATATTTAATCCTCTGAGGAGGCAGTATTCACCTCTGTTTATGCTAGAGGAAGGCCTGGGCAGCCGAGGCCTGGGTGGCCCTGTGAACTCATGTGGTAAACATGATCTTATTTAAGGGATGAAATAGGTATTTCTTTGAAAAGAAATAACTTGCATAATCTTGCTGGTGAGTGAAGAAAGGTTACTTACCTCTGCCGAAGCATGATAGGATGCCTTAGTCACGTCAGAGTGTTTGAGAAATCACTCGACTAGGCCGAAGCTTTAGACGATGTTCAGGAATACACCACTCGGTTTGGCCGAGGCTTCGAAGATTGTTCAAAAACATATCACTCGGTTTGGTCGAGGCTTTAAGATTATATTTTACTTGGCACTGCCAAGGTACGAAGCTCTCTCGGCCCGACCGAGGTTTGTCAAATATATTTTACTTAGCGCGGCCAAGGTACGAAGATCGCTCGGCCCGGCCGAGGATTTAAAAGATTATATTTTACTTGGCGCTGCCAAGGTACGGAGACCGTCACTTGGCTTGGCCGAGGCTTCAAGATTATATTTTACTTGGCGCTGCCAAGGTACGAAGCTCTCTTAGCCCAGCCGAGGTTTGTCAAATATATTTTACTTGGCGCAACCAAGGTACGGAGATCGCTCGGCCCGGCCAAGGATTTAAAAGATTATATTTTACTTGGTGCTGCCAAGGTACGAAGCTCTCTCGGTCCGACCGAGGTTTGTCAAATATATTTTACTTGGCGCAGCCAAGGTATGAAGATCGCTCGGTCCGGCCGAGGATTTATAATCCTGCTTCTCATTGCAGCTTTCAAAGAGAGTTATAAGAATTTTGCGAGTCTTTGAGAATTAAATTTAATTCAATGAACAGAATGAGTTTAGCAAAAGCGTACTTTTACTGGTGATATGCGCAAAGATTATCCGAGTTCCATGTCTGAGGAATGGATTTCCCATCCAAGTCTTGGAGTTTGTAGGTGCTGGGTCTGATTACTTTCGTTACTTGGTAGGGGCCTTCCCAATTCGAGGATAATTTTCCTTATTCCAATGGTTTTGAGATGGATGTCTTTCGAAACACCAGATTGCTGAGGAGGAAAAACTTTCCTCGGACTATGGTGGAATGATAGCGAGCTACTCTTTGTTGGTAGGCAGCCATCCGGATTCGGGCCTTCTCCCTGACTTTTTCTATTAAGTCAAGATTAGTTTGGAGCTGCTCGTTGTTGGATTCTTCTGAATAGCCTTTTACACGAGAGGAGGGGAGTCCGACTTCCACAGGAATGATGACTTCTGTACCAAAAGTCATCTTCAATGGGGTTTGCCTTGTGGGTACTCTTTCAGTAGTTTGGTATGCCCATAACACATGGTGAAGTTCCTCGGCCCATCTGCCTCGCGCCCGGTTGAGCCGAGCTTTGATTCCCTATAGGAGAGTTTGGTTGGTTACCTTGGCTTCTCCATTAGCTTGAGGATGTTCGACCGATGTCAGGCGATGGAGAATGCCATGATCCTCGCAGAATTCTCAAAACTTAGGGTTGTCGAACTATTTCCCGTTATCGGTGATGATAGTGTGGGGAAGACGAAGCAGCAGATGATGAACTTCCACACGAAGTCTTTAGCATGGGCTTCGGTTATCTGGGCGACTGCTTCGACTTTAATCCACTTAGTAAAATAAACAATTGCAACAAATAAGAACTTCATTTGCCCCGTTGCGAGGGGGAAAGGGCCAAGAATATCCATCCCCCACTTGGCGAAGGGCCAGGGGGATGATATGGAAGTCAGGTGCGCCGAGGGGAGCCTCTGGACATTTGAATGCCTCTGGCATGAATTACAAGTTCGAACGAGGTCATCGGCGTCTTTTTGCATGTCGGCAAATAATACCCTTGATGCAGCACTTTGTGGCATAGGGCTCGACCACCGAGGTGATTGCCATAGATGCCTTCGTGGACTTCCCGAAGAGCATAGTCAGCCTCTGTTGGTCGGAGGCATTTGAGCAGCGGCATTGAGAAGGACCGCTTGTACAGTCAGTCATCAAATAGAACATAATGAGATGATTGCATTTTCAACTTCCTTGCTTCCTTTCTATCAGTGGGCAGCAACCCTTCTTTGAGGTACTTGTGCAGGGGGTCCATCAGGATGGTTCGGTGTTAATCTGCATCATCTGATCAGCGTCGGCGATGCTGGGCTTCTCCAGGACCTCCAAGTGGAATCTTCGCTCGAGATCCATTGACTCCATAGTTTCCAGGCGGGACAAAAGGTCGGCGCACGTGTTTTTAGTCCTTGGGATCTGGACAATTTTAAATCCATCGAAACAGGAGGATAAATCGCGCACCTTTTAGAGATATTGAATCATACTCGGCTCTCGAGCCTCGAATTCTCCCTACACCTGGCCAGCCACCAACTGGGAGTCGGTGTAGGCAATCAATTTTTTGACTTTAAGCTCGTGGGCGATTCAGAGTCCGGAGAGCAAGGCTTCATACTCTGCTTCATTGTTTGAAGCCGAGAAGGAGAAGCGGATGCCATATTCGAAAGTCGCACCCTTCGGACTGGTAAGGACCAGGCCGGTGTCAGAACCGCCCACGCTGGAGGATCCATCGGCGTGAAGCAACCATGGGGCGCTAGGCTTTGGTTGTCCAGGGGTATCCGAAGCAGAGCCATATTCGGGTATGGTGCATTCGAGGAGGAAGCCTGCCAGATTCTGGGCTTTAATGGCTGGATGAGGTTGATACTGGATGTCATGCTCGCTTAGCTCGATAGCCCATTTGGTCATTCTCCCCAACGCTTCTGGATGATAGATAATTTCCTTGAGGGGTTGGTCAGTCAGGATGATGACAGTGTGCACTTGGAAGTATGGCCGCAGCTTTCGGACCGATGTCACCAGGGCTAGGACCATCTTCTCAACTCGAGTATACCTTGTTTTAGCATCCTTGAGTAGTTTGTTGACATAATAAACATGTCTTTGGACTTTGTTTTCCTCTCTGACTAGCACCGAGCCAACAGCATTTTCAGAGATTGCCAAGTATAAGTTCAGCATTTCCCCTGGCTTCGAGCTACTGAGGAGAGGTGGTGAGCCGAGGTATTTCTTGAGGTCTTCAAAGGACTTCTGGCAATCAGGGGTCCATTGGAAGTTTTGGCCGACCGAAGCACTTTGAAGAAGGGAAGGCATTTCTCGGCCGATCGAGCAATGAAGCGGCTGAGGGCTGCTACTCTTCCAATGAGGCATTGCACGTCCTTGACTGACCCAGGCGGGGTCATTTGTTGCAGGGCTTGGATTTTCTGAGGGTTTGCCTCGATGCCTCGCTGAGAAACCATGAAGCTAAGGAATTTTTCGGAGTTGACCCCGAAGGCGCATTTGGTGGGGTTGAGCTTCATCTAATACTTTTGAAGTGTGGCAAAGCTCTTCGCGAGATCCTTGATATGATGGGATGCCTCCCTGCTTTTTACCAGCATATCATCAACATATACCTCTATGTTCCGACCGATTTGCTCCTTGAAGACTTTGTTGACCAGCCTTTAGTAGGTGGCACCTACATTTTTCAAACCAAAGAGCATAACTCGGTAGCTATAGATACCTTGGTCGGTGATGAAGGCGGTTTTCTCCTCGTCTTCGGGCGCCATTCGGATATGGTTGTAGCCCGAATAGGCATCCATAAAAGTCAGCATTTGATGGCCTGAAGTTGAATCCATGAGCTGGTCGATCCACGGAAGGGGGAAGCTATCTTTTGGGCAGGCCTTATTGAGGTTAGTGAAGTCGATGCAGATCCTCCATTTGTCATTCGACATTTTCACCATGACCACATTCGCTAGCCAATCGAGGAAATTAACCTCCCGAAAAAATTTGGCTTTGATGAGTTTATCCACTTCTTCTTCGATGGTTTTTTGGCGCTCGGGGGTGAAGCTCCTTTTCTTCTGCTTGATTGGCCGAAATGTCTCGTCTATGCTGAGGCGGTGGATTAGGATGTCTAGGCTGATTCCGGATATATCTGATACAGGCTAGGTGAAGACGTCAGCACTCCTCCGAAGGAATTCAATTAATTCTTGCCGAAGCTTTCCTTCTAGCTGTGACCCGATCTTTATGGTTCGATCGGGCTGAGCCTCATCAAGTGGTACCTCCTCCAGTTCTTCGGCTAGTTCTCCTCGTTGCTCGGCGAGATCTTCTCGAGCATCCAGCCCGTCTACCTTTGGCTTTCTGGACTGAAGGTCGACGACAAAGCAATGCCGAGCTATGATCTGACTTTCTCGAACAACTCCTACTCCCCATTCGATGGGGAACTTCATGGCGAGATGGGGAATAGAAATGATGGCTTTGAGAGATATTTGCCCTGCTCTACCGAGGATAGCATTGTAAGGAGACCTGAGCTTGGTCACGAGGAAATCCATGAGCATGGTAGCCACACGGGGCCAGGTGCGGCTCGGACTGACAGAGTGATGAATCATTTCGGGATTATGGAGTCACCTATGAAGCCCACTAGGGTGGACTCCACCGGTCGGAGGCTTTCTACTAGAAATTTTAATCTCACAAAGGCATCGAAATACAGAACATTAACAGAGCTTCCACTATCAATCAAGATACGGTGTACATCATAATTGTTCATGTTCAAAGATACAACCAAGGCATTGTCATGGGGGTACTGTACCTCCCGAAGATCTTTATCAGAGAAAGTGAGCTCACCAACTCGAGCTTTCTTTGGCAAGTTTTCCTCCTCGCTTGACCAAGAAGATGGGGAGCCGGCTGCTGCTATCACATTGACAATGCCAATGACCGGGGGATTTGGTGGAGGAAGCTGGCGAGGCTCGGGTTGGCGATTCTCCTCATTGTTTAGCTCAAAAGGCCCTCTGAACTGGTCCAGTCTGCCCCATTGGATTAATCGCTCGATCTTATTCTTGAGCTGCCAGCAGTCTTCGGTATTGTGCCCATAATCTCGATGGAAGCAGAAGTACTTGGTCGGTTCCCTCCGAGTCACATTGCCTCGGAGACGGGGAGGCCGAGGAAGTTGCCGCTCGATCTCCATCAGGATATGCGCTCTTGGTGCTGTGAGAGGAGTGTAGCGGTCGAACCTTTGGGCCAGACTCTGAGTTCGGTCTCGAGGTGGCGGCGAAGGAGCTCTATGGTTGCGAAGTGGGCTAGCACGGTGGTGGGCCCGTTGCTTGTCCGAGCCCTTTGCCTCCTTCTTCAGCTGCTCGGTCCGAGCTGATCTCCTTGATTCTTCAATCCTGGTGTACTTGTCCGCCAGGGACATCATGTCTGAAAGGCTCTTCGGGTAGTTAATCTCCAGAGTCAGGTAGAAGTCTCCTTCCTTCGACACTCCTCCGATCAGGGTGGACATGGCCACCTCGTGGTTGAGATGGTCGACTTCTAAGAGGGCTGTGTTGAAGTGGCCGAGGTAATTCTTCAGCAATTCCCCCTCTCTCTGCTTGACCTTAGAGAGGGAATCAGATCTTCGTCACTGGCGACGGCTGCTGACGAACTGACTGATGAGCAAACAGCTCAGTTCGTCAAAGGAATCAATGGAACCTGGCTTCAGGCTATTGAACCAGGTCCGAGCAGATCCCCTTAGAGTGGAGGGGAAAGCTCGACACAGGATCACATCCAACGCTCCGTGGAACATCATGATGGATCTGAAGCTACTCAGGTGGTTGTCGGGGTCGGTGGATCTATGGTACGGCTCAATGGTAGGGAGCTTGACATGAGGGGGAATCACTTCCCTCATGATCCTCTCAAAGAAGGGGATGCCATGCTCTGCTTTCGGCTGGGACGGAGGGGCTTGTCTGACGGCGTCTAACTCCTGACGTCATTCCCGACGCATCTCCTGCATCTGCTGCCCGATCCCTTCATCCAGAGTGGTAGGAGGGATCGGGCGATGGGAAGACGGTAGGGGTGTCGAGTTCTGGGAAGACACTGGAGAGGGAGAACGAACCCGCCTAGATCTGAGCAGGCTCTTCCCTCTAGCTCGCTGCGGCGCTGGCTTCGCTTTTGCGGGCTAGTGATGATAATCTGTTGCTTTCGGTGGATTAGAGGAAGAGATCGCTGGTGGAGCAGGGGCAGCGGCCTCTTCATGAAGCTGAGGAGCAGGGATGGCGGGGCCAGGGGTCGCTTGGAGCCCTGGACCAGCTGGGTCAATGCCTGGACCTGCTAAACCAGAGCGGCAAACTGGTCCAGGGTTACCGTCATTGTCGGCGGCGAAGGAGTTTCAGCTGGTGGTGGTGGTAGAGGTACTGCACCGCTGATCGGATCAGGCCTTTGAGAGGCGGTCTGATCCTGAGCTTCGGACGTGGCTCTTCTTCGATTGGCCATTAGATGATGCTTCCTCTGGTTTTTTGAGTCTTGTCTCCTGGATTACAAGTTTATGGGACTTGAGGCCCTTCCTCTAGCGTCAATCTGTTGCCGCGGAAATCCGTTCTCTGACTCGGGTGCGCTTCTGGCTCCTGATCCGGACGTCGATCTTGTCGTCTCGGGGTGGAACCTGTAAGACAGTCCATGCGCAGAGGGTGCTGCGGTAGTTGCCCTCTGCGGAGGACCCTCCGACGCCCAAGTCAGTGGAGATTCACAGCAAGTAGATGTGAGGAGAAGACTCTCACATAAGAGCTCCCCTAGATGGGTGTTCTCTCTCAAGAGTGTGTGTAGTTGAGAACCTGAGGGATTAGAGGGCAGTGGTATTTATAGAGGATCATCTAATTCCTTGGGCGCATCGTGAGGGGAGGTCTGAAAGCTGTTATGATTCAGAACAAATTCGAATCAAGTTTGTTATGAGGTCAGTATGGTCCGTATTTTGTCAGTTAGAGGATCGACGACTGGGAGAACTAGTTGATGCCTTGAGATTCAGCGATTACGTAGGTTCTAGGCCACTCTTGTTGGTCCTAGGCCACTTCTGGGTATGATTTTCTGCTTGAAATCTTATTCAGTTATAGTGAACTTGAATTCTCCTACGCCGGATTCCGCAGAGGTATTCGAATGCCTCGATCCGGCTGAGGCAAAGGGGGTTACTCGGGTTACCGAGGTATAGACGGCTTAGGTCGCTAAGGTGTAAGGATGGCTCCGAAGTCTGAGGCCGAGGCCGACAGGGGCCGAGGCCGTCTGAGGCTGAGGCTGAGGGAGAAGTCCGAGCCGAGGCCGTCCGAGGCTGAGGTCGTACAAGGCCGAGGCCGAAGCTCGAGGCCCGGGCCGAGGAGGAACGCTCGAGGCCGAGTATGAGGAGGAAGGCTCGAGGCCGGGGCCGAGGAGGAAGGCTCGAGATCGGGGTCGAGGCGGAAGTTCGAGGCCGGGGCCGAGGCGGAAGTTCGTGGCCGGGGCCGAGGTGAAGGCTCGAGGCCGGGGCTGAGGAGGAAGCTCGAGGCTGGGACGAGGTGTCTGTGGCCGAGTAGGATGATGCCGAGGCAAGGCCGACTTGCATGATGCCGGAGCGAGGCCGACTTGGAAGAGGCCGAGGCGAGGCCGACTTGCATGATGCCGGGGCGAGGCCGACACCGAGTGACGAGGTCGAGGGAAACAGGCCCGATGCCGAACAGAAGCTGGCTCGATGTGGAGGAGAGAGGAAAGGTGGTGGACAGGGGGAAGGCTGAGTTGCCAAGTCCGGATGATGTCATTGTGGCCCATGGGATGGCTCGGGCTACCGAGGTATAGATGGCTCGGGTTGCTGAGGTATGAGGATGGCTCGGGCTGTCGAGGTATAAATGGCTCGGGTTGCCAAGGTATGAGAATGGCTTGGGCTGCCGAGGTATAGATGGCTCGGGTTGCCGGGACGACCTGATGCCACTGAGGGCGATCGGGCTTCGCTGCTTAGTGGGTCTGACAGCTGGTCGATCGGACGTTAGAATTGGACTAGACCCAATTGTCGATGTGTGCGATCATCGATGCAATGATGATTTTACCCCTCATCAGTATAAATGTTCATAGTTTAGATGTTTTGCTTTACCTACTGAAGATCATTCTTTTTTATTCTAACTTTGATAGAACAATTGGTTCAAAGCAAGGTTTGCTGAACCAGGTAGCAGTATCGATACTGAACTAATGATTTAGGCTAGTATACTAGTTTTGTTTTTTTTTTAATTTCTTAATTTATTTCTTGTTTATATGTTTTACGAATTTAAAAGCCTTCTATGAGCTCACTCACTTTCCCTTTTTTTAATTACATTTAAATTATTTAAGTAAATACTTAAAATTTTCATAGAAATAAAGAAAATACCCCATTTAAAATAAATAAAAATATCAAAAAAATCAAATTATTTAAGGAAAAAAGTCAACTCTTTCTTTTAAGAAGAAATTCAAATAATTTTAAGAAATTTTGATTTAGTAAGTTAAAGTACTTTCATTCTAAATAAAATTTAAAAAAAATTAATTTAAAATTGATAAAAAAAATAAAAAAATTTAAAAAATTAATTTAAATTATAATTTATAAAGATTTGGTTAATACTTGATCAAACTTATAGAATTTTCAGACTTAGATAAAATCATAATAACAATGAACTTCATACTAACCTATGCCAACTTGGTCTATTACTTATTAAAATAGTAAAACTAAATTTACTATAAAATCCTAAGGTTAAAACATATTTGTGGGATGCAAACTATGATGTGTTAGTAGATTAGAGGTCGAGTGATATATCATAGTTTGGTCAAATATGTTTCAATTTTAAGAATTTATAATATGTTTGATTTTATTATTCTGATGAGTTGTGAATTAAGTCAACATTAGTTGGTGTAAACTTTATTGTTATTCTAATTCAATCTAAATCTAAAATTCTAGAAGTTTAGTCCAGTATATGCTATAAGAAGTATACATTATAGCAAAATATAAGCATGGAGCTATGAAGCCCTTTTGATTTTGTTCATTTTCCTTGAGAATTATTAAACATGGGCTTCATAATACTAATTTTTGGAGCATAATACTTGCCATGTCTTACAAGGCTTTGGGTGAAGTGATGGTACCCTCTTACGTAGAATGGTTGTATCCAATGGCATCGGAAATCGACCCAATTGAGGGATTATATTGTTAGTTTATTCGTCTAACCAGTGGGTCCCTTCAAATTCATTCCTATTGGGATGGTTTTCCATGGAAATCAAAAAATTTCATTCTCATTGCTATCCATAATGGTACGCTTGGCTTGATGGTTGGATAGAGAACCTAACTATTTATTTTATTTTATTTTAATCTTTATATTTTTTTACTTATTCATTTTCATATTTCTTAGTATGATCATGACTTATGAGGAGACCTCAATAGTTCAACTCATAAATTTTAGCCATTAATTTGGTGCAATCATTGATGAAAGTAAAGTCTACACTTGACTGATAAACGTATTGAATGTTATGGTTCAATAACATATATATTGATGATAATAGTATATTGATAAAAAACTAATAGCAAACTTGAGTTAACTTATATGTATACATATTTTAGTGGTTTGCAGATGAATATATTATTTTACTTGATGTGATATGCATATCATCTTGAAATATGTTTTCATAAAAAATTATATGATAATAATCTATTATTTAACAAAATTATATTATTTTATAACAAAAAAACTATAATTACCCACAATTTAATTTTAATAATTTATTAGTTATAATGATCCAGAGAGTTTAAATATCAGATGAGAGCTAAATTCTTTAGGTTAATGCCTTGTCTATAAATGCTTCATTAATATGTCTAAATGATATTTAAAAGTCATTTAACTATATGTATACCTATTTGAGTGGCTTGTAAATGAATCTATTATTTTATTTGATATAATATGCATATCATCTTGAAATACATTTTCTTAAAAAATTATATGATAATAACCTATTATTTAACAAAATTATATTATTCTGTAAAAAAGAAAAATTATAATGATTTAATTTAATTTTTTTTTTTTGATGAAGATAGTTTAATTCAAAACTCAAGTGCATCTACTAGAAAAAAAGATGATTTTACTTATTCCTTTTATTGATCCTTAAGTAATATAAATAAATGTGCATAAAACCATTGCTCCTATTTTGTCTTGTGATGTGTGTAAAGAAAATAAAACCATCCATATGAGAAGAGGAAAAAAGTATCATTTAATGCAATTAGATATAAGAGTAAATTTTTTCAGCTTTACTGTATTATATTAGATAGATTCTTCTAAATCTTATCAATCTATTAATACCATGTGGTAGGAGAAAATTTTCATGACCCATAACAATATTATTAAAAAAAATAAATAATCAAATGATTAAATATTATAATTTAAATTTTTATTTGTTTTTCCAATACTCCCAATACACCTGGTTCACAATGAGATGGTTTCCTCCCAGCACACTAGTATATGCACATCCAACAAAATACATTTAAGAAATGATCATGCATCTATAAAATATTTTAGTATACATAATTTCAGTAAGATATGTGACAACCTATAAAAATGAAGTCATCTGTTCCATGATCCTAATGATGATGTGGTTGATTGAATTGAGGACCATTACCAAGAAGTTCTCTTTTGTGTCAGAAGGGGTGTGAGGTATTTCAAAATATCACTTTAATGAAGAGAAAAATTATTTTTATTAAAAAAATTAAGACAGTGTTTGATAAGAAAGATAAAAAAATATTTTGGGATATCCCTTTACTTTCAAATGCTATAGCTAGATAGGATAGGTCTAAAAAAGTTTAACTATAGGGGATAACCCATGTTTAACCATTGGTTATCCCATGAATTTATTCTCCAGAGAATCCAGAAAGTTGACATATTTGTAATTTTAAAAAGATGCTTATTTCCTTAGCTATCTCTAGATAAATGCTATCTTGTATATTTATTCGTATCAAACACATCCTAAGTGGAATTTATTCATTTTCCATTATTTATTATCCTTCTTAATAAACTGTTATAATTTTAAATTTAAATATTTAAAATTTTTAACTTTGTCTTCTTTCTGCCTTAATTTAGAATTAACTGAGGATTTGTTTGAATTTCTTGACATACTGAAAAATGAAACAGGCTTGCTCGCCGGCTTCGTCTTGGACCTGCCAACCTTGTATGACGTAAAGTCGGCAGCTTCCATCGAGAAAAACAAGTAAAGACGGCAGACGGTGTAGCATGCGGAGAAGACCATGGATGCTTTTTATCTCTCTCTTCTGCACCGCTGTGCTCCCCAATGGCCGTCTTCAAAACCTTAAGGTCCCTCATCCGAAACCCTAACCCTAGATCCCGCCTCTCCTTCCACGCCTCCGAGCTCCCCTTCTTCTCCACTCCGTCTTCTGCTCACGCTCTCTCCGCCTTCTCCCCCTCTCCTTCCTCACCAACCCTCGCCGTCGCCCCGAACCCCTTCTCCTTCGTCCTTCGCCTCACCTCCTCGCACCCAACCCTCTTCTCCCCGCTTTCCCGATGGGCTCCCTTCTCCGGCCCGCTTTTCCTCTCCTCGCCGCCGTGGAAGCTCTCGCAGTCGGCTACCCCTCTGTACTTGCGAGGAAAAGAAGTGATCTTTCCCAAGGATTTGCTCAAAGTGCGGAGTCTTCCGATCAGATTGGGATTTAGGTCGATAGGCGAGGTTGGGAGAGGTGTTGGGGATGTGATTGGATGGAGGCAAGTGCCGAACGTTGATGGAGAGATTAGGAGGGTCGGGGCTAATGAGAGCTTCTTAAATTTGCCGAATTTGGTCTCCCTCAGCAGGATGGCGTCTGGCCCTTTGATTGGGTGGTACGTGTGTTCTTTGTTTAATTTGATTCCTTTTTGCTTGGTTCTTCCCTATTAATATGTGTTGTAAAGGTCTGTATTGCAAAAGTAGATGATTTGCTTTGCATATATGGTGAAAAATGCTTAGAGTTTTGTCACAGACCGAGCATGAAATCCATTGATCATGAAGAGCACCATGTAATACCAAAAGAAATCAAATTCAGATACCCAAATTCAGGGAAAACAAAGGGGAGCTGTGAATATTTGAAACATGAAACTTCCACTTGGGATGCCCTTCCTGATCTTTGTCATTTATAGACTTTAACTTTAGGTGGAGCCTAGAGGTAGCATCTAACTCAGCCAAACAGTCTGTGGCATTCACATATCCTGCCATGTTTTTTCACTTGCATATTTTGTAATAATTCCAAACTCTTGAAACTGCATGAGTATTCCTTCTCCTTGTTACGCTTGATGGTCTGTCTAGTCATTTACTGGTGTTTTATCAACCCCACACCCACCCACGGGGCCAACAAAAAAATTCCTGTCTATTTTATAGATACTGTCGATGCTACTTGCCTATTCAGATTTCAGAAGGTTATCCAGAAGGTTGATGCCATGTTGATAGCTGCCTGCAAAAGGTCTGACAAGCAATGTGCCCTTTTATGATATACAGATATGCTGCTGAAGACTTGGCCCTTGCTAGTTATGAACCACAAATTAGAAACTTCCTAAATATCAGGGTTTGTTGGTTGTCATTAGTTGATTTTTTTTATTCTTCTGCCATTTCTAATCTTTGAAGTTTGGAAGCTTCTTCTTCTTGCTGTTCTTCTTTCTTTTTTTTAAAAAACTTTCGTGCATGTGCATGTGGGAGAGCAAGGAAAAGAGTGAGAGAGAGATGGAGCTCGTGCAGTGACAAGCGACAACTTGTTAATCCAACACAGATATACATCATATGTGGCACCCATATATGAAAGTTTCGGTTGAGCTTTTTCATATTTCATGATATCTTTCAATGGTTTAAAAATTCAAAAAGCTTCAACAGAGGAGCGAAAAAAATAATAATATCGCATTGAAGAGCCAGAAGCATTTTTTCCATAATCATCATTTCTTTCTGTTATAAGTTCTCTTGTTTAATATAACTTAGGTCCTGCATGCTTCATGAACTTGAAAAACTTGGTGTCACACTAATAGTTTGCGTTCAGATCCCCCATAGAGCTGGCTTCAAAACTCCTAAACAATTTATCTGGGAATATATTAAAAAGAAAGAAATTTCATATCTGTTCTCCTATTGTATTTATAATGACCCATGCATGTGGTATAGGATGATTATGAATGAGTGGTATCTTCCTGCTTTTGGTGGGTTGATGATCTCTGGAGCATCTGATTGGGTAAGTAATACTTCTTTCTGTATAACAATGCTAGTAGAATTACCAAACATTCTGTTCCCCATTCTGAGATGTTGCTTTGTGTTTTGGTCTTCTTCTTGTTATAGTTGGATGGGTTCCTTGCAAGAAAGATGGGTATTAATTCAGTGATTGGATCATATCTTGATCCCCTTGCCGACAAGGTCAACATGCTTGTATTAAAATAATGGTTTATTTAAATCCAACTTTAATTGTTAGTATTGCAGCATAAATCATGTCATCTCTGATGTTCAAATGTGTGACATTTTGTCCATACAGGTTTTAATTGGATGTGTCACATTAGCTATGGTGGATAAGAACCTCTTGCATCGTAAGTACTTTTAACAATCATGTTGCCGAGATGCAATTAATCTATCATAGTTGAGTTGACATTTTGATCTTTTCTTTTCATGTGGAATTTATTTCAATATCCATATGTCCTTATCTAATGCGCTAGAGCAACCATGTAAACTGATGTAATCTGATTTTTTGAAATGTGACACTAACACAGTTTATATATATATATATATATATTAATATCACTAATATGTGGGAAGAAAAAAGCAGCCCTGAATTATTTCCTTTTGTTTTTTCTCTTCCTCTAATCAATTAAGATGCTAGTCTGGTGTTTGATTTAAGTTCACTTGCACATGGTTTGTTCCAGAGGAAATGTTTGCTTCAGGTAGCACATGCAAATTTTTCCTCTTGGCTGGCAGTGTTTTTTCCATCTTAGTACTTCCTTATCGAATCATTCTTTCTGATTTAATGATTTAACTGTCTTGCATCTCAAGAAAAAAATAGTATTGGGACCTAACAAGGCTGTGATAAAGTAATAAAATGTTTTTTCAGAGAGGACTTTAAACCTAGGTATTTGGTTTTACATATTGTGTATTAATGTCTGAGAATTACTTTGAACAAACAATTAGGGAAAAGTCTGACTTGGGTTATGGTTTTGAAGCTGGGCTTGTTGCCCTAGTGGTGTTAAGAGACATTGGTCTTGTCAGTGGTGCAATTTACAAGAGAGCTTCTAGCTTGGGGTGGGAGGTGAGGCTAACACAATAAGAGAAATTGGCCTGCTTTCATCTGATAACATGATGAGCATCTTCTCTTGTAATGTTTGTTTTAGTGGAGGAGCTGGTTTGATTTCATCAACCTTGATGCAACTCACCGAGAGAAGGTGGAACCACTCTTTATAAGCAAGGTATGCTTTTCTGCTCCAACTTCTGTTGCATAGAAAATGGTATTTACTTTTCTTTTCTGAGAGTAGATGACCGTGCAGGTGAATACAGTCTTCCAGTTGCTTTTAGTGGCTGCTGCTCTTCTTCAACCAGAACTTGGTAGTGAAGAAACTCATCTGTATATAACATACTTGAGGTAATTCAAATTTTTTATGTAAATTTTAATTCTTATATTACTTCAATAAAACTTTAATATTTATTTTGCTTTCAATAAAAACTCCAGAAAACTTATCTGTAATTCTGTGTTTAAACTTCAGGCAAATGGTTGGTTAAACTGGAACCTTAGTCAACATTATAAGCAACCTTCATGGCTTTAAATGAGCCAATCTAGTGCACTATGACCAAACTGGTGGTGCTTAATCTATCTTTATATTTTTTTCAAGGGTCTATATGGATGGTCCTAACACCTAGGAATTTGGCTAAAGATGTATGGTTCAGCATCTAAGATTTTTGTTACACTGAGTAGAAATTTATGTACACGTACAATTGACTGACATGCCTGGTGAGTCTAACAGGAAATTTTATATTATCGGTTCATTTGCTGATATAACTTATGAAGCTTTATAATTGAAACATGAAGAGGGTCAGGATTTTGATCAGGGAACAAACTGTATACGTATATGTGATTGACGGATATGCTGGTGAGTCCTAAGGGAAATTGTATGCAATCAGTTCGTATTCTGATATAGCTTTTGGAAGGTTTGTGAATAGAAGGATTGAGAAGGCTAGGTTTTGTTTGGAGGGACAGGGACAAATTTTATTAGGAATCTAATATGGTTCCCATTCGCTAGTTGATTTCAAATCAAAACAATTGCCAAAACAAACTTGAAAAAGAAACAGCATGTCTGATATTGGACAAGATGAAATGTGGAAAATAAAAATGATCAGAGACAACATGCTATATAGAAAGTTACCTTCTTTCTTTCTGTTTTTTGAATTCTGATGTGGTGAACAAACTGCTACAAGAGCATGCAAGCTAGGTTAAACTATTGGCTGTTGTGTAAAACTATGCCAAACCTCAGTTGAACTGCACTGGACCATGGCAGATATGCTAAACCCTGCATGAAGTGTTATATGCTGATTAAGTGGTTCTAATTACCCAGGGAACAAGATGCACCTAAGAATAAACAAAATGTAGCAGTAGAAAATTTTGTGCTCATAACTCGGTATCACTTTGTTCATTGATGGTCATAGGTGCTCTAGAGATGAAGACAGCTCTCTATATTGAAAGCCATCGTCTTCCTCTCTTTTTTCATGGTTAAGGAAATTTTGGATGGTTGCTCCTTAATCCCTTGAACTGGAATTGTGATCTATTACGTATATCTGCCTATCTGCCATCTGGTCCAATAGGCTTGATGGGTAGCCTTCTCTTGCGCTTATATTTGCCTTGGCCATAATTTTTATGCTAATATTAAGACAGTTGACATCAGGTTGGTTTTTGGTTATAAAATGTGCTTAATCCTCCTATGAACCCTCTTGACTTTGAGTTGTACTCTTAACCAACCCAGTATTTAATTTGAGAAGGCTTGGGTGTGATTATGATAAATTAGGTGGATATATTCTGATATGGATATTCATGGCTCAAAGTATTTGTGCACTGTAACTCTAGCTGACACCTGCCAGTATCGTTCAGTTCTATTTAAGTGATTGTTTTCCTGCGTCTGTGATAGATAGATTGACTGTTCTTAGAATTTCACTAGCTTATTTAACAGGGAAAGTATGCAGCTGGCTAGAAAACAAAATTCTGAAACAAATTATTTATCTGTTTGCAGTTATTTGGTAGCTTCAACAACTGTGGCATCTTCAGTAGCTTATGGAGCACAGCATCTTTGTAAAAGATCAGCTTCTGCTGGACAAAAATGGCGTAGCTGCTGAAGCAGCAAGTCTTTATGATTCCACAAGTTGTTTTCTCATCAATGTAATTGGACTGTTGGAAGTGCCGATCGTGTCTATTTTTCCAAACCACATGCATCAAAAGGTTCTGCTATTCGGCACAATTGATCTTTATCAGAACATTTGATTTTTATCCACATCAACACAGGCTAGCAATGTCTCAAAACGAGACCTGTGCATGTTGCCAGATGCAATCCTATTCTGTCTGACTTGATTTGTAGAAATTTTGAAGTTCTAAGTTCGGCAACACAGATCAGAGAATAGAACACAGGGGAAAGTGCAATTTTGATGAACGAGTTTGTTACCATTTTGTAAGAAATAAAATAGTTAATATTATTCTGCTCAAGGTTTTTATGGTTTCCTGTCTCCAGAATTAAGGTCAAACAGACAGTGCCTCGTATGAATTAAGCTATCGTTTATGAGTTTAAGATGTGATCACTCTGTACAGTTTAAATGGGGTGTAATGTCTGTCATTTTTTTTTATATTTCTTTTATGGCTTGTGCTCTGAAAGATAAAAGGACTGGGCGTGGCAAATACAACACCAGAAGAGTTGTTAGCTTTTCAAAACCTATCAGTTCAACTAGCGTGGTGGTATTTGTTTTATGTTAATGAATGTTCACTGAATACCATGAACACTGCTCGAGGGGTTTTGCATTTGCTTATGTTCTTTGGATTCATGAATCAGTAAGGATTTGAGAATATTCTTTAACTATTTATTATTTATATCAGACTAATACGCTAACCAGAGATTTTATAGAGATGGCATGGTATCTAGTGTCTGCAATAATATTGGTACAAAGAAATGCAGGATGGCATGAGAGGATAATGGCTTGAGATCTTTATGAGTACGGTTTCACGTTCTATTGGATACCTCCTATAGCTTTGTTATTATATATATATATATATATATATATATATATATATATATATATATATATATATATATATATATGCAATAAGCTGAAGATAAACAAGGTAAGGGGGGGAAATTGGTTGAAGTCCATGAATTAAATGTGCTGAAGTTCACAAAATTGAATTTCTTTCTAAATTATTTTTCTGAGGTTATTTTTCCTTCCCAGACCCGACATGTTAATATTATCTTTTTAAAGTTGTTAGTTTAATAAATCTAAAATTAGATGCAAATAGCACGGACGATTAGACAAATGTGGAGAATTATGGAAACAAAATTCTTTTTCATACAATTACTAACCATGACAGCAAGCTCGACCCTTGATGCCCGAGGTATAAGCAGACATTACTGGATCTTTGTGCATGTCCATGCGTGGAAGCCCGTGAATGCCCAGCCAACAAAGCAAGAAATTTTCTCTCTTTTTTTTTTTTTTTTTGAACAAGAGAGGCTCTTATAAAAGGTGAATTGCACCAAATTAGATGGATTAGTGCTACTGATCATCCTCAAACATTCACCGCCTACGTTCAATTAATCACTGGCTTCCCTATCTCAGCAATGATCAGTGAGTGCCCGATGAACACTTATTCTGAGAAATAAAATAAAATACATCTTAATTCAACTAAAGTTTTAAATCTTGTGCGATGAAATTATTTGATTTTTTATGGAATTGGATGCGACACCGTTCAATTAAGAGGTGGGCCCAAAGACCAAAGTTTGCTCTGCGCTAGTAGAGATGGGTTCGTATTTATATAGATCAAACTCTGATCAAAGAATTATATTTTGTCGAATATCCTATAACTAGCTCTTTGTAATGAAACGCCTCTCTTCTCTGGATTTGAACATATTTTTATCAGTCGAGTTTTCGTTAGGTGTTTCGTATGTTGTAATTTTGGACCTATTAGAATATTATGCCTGCCTTCATTCGGGGAAAATATTTATGCATTCTCCCTTCTTATGCACAGACCGGATCCAAAAAAACTGATAATTTGCCTTTTTTTTAAATTCAGATGAGACACCAATTATCCACACTTGTTTTTTTATTATTCGAAATCGTAATTGAATTTTAATTCAATGAGTTTTTAATGAAATGTACAGCATCTGCAGACCATGAATATATGCATCCTAAAACAAGGGGGTAAATATCAATAGTTAATGATAATTATAATCAAGTTTTAATATGAACCTCTGCATGAAAATCTTAGGCTAATTTTTCTTAGAATAAAAAGAGTATGAATCCAGTCTCATTACGTTGTGAGTGGTCCAGGAATCCTCCTACTCGATCACTCTTTATTAAGAGGTTTCAGCAATGAAGTATGCATATCTTCAAAAAGTTTTTTTTTTTTTTTGGCTAAATTATTGTTATGAGACTCTACGATTTGTTCGTTGTATTTGGTAAGGAAGAGAGTGCAGAATGTTACTGAAACAAAATTAGTGCTCAACATGGTACACACTTTGTTCAATAAGGCACTTAACACATAACTATACTAATCCAAAATAATTAGTGCTAGAGTAATGCTAGCCTGGAAATTTTTGAAACAAGATGGGCAATCACTACCCAGATCTTTTTTTATTATAGCAGTGGTTTATGAAGCACAACTCGGAAAGGTTTACAGGACAGATCGAGTTCATGGCCAGGACACCTCTAACAAGGCCAAGGCAACACCATGCGAGAGTCCAATCATGAAACATAGAAGAGTCCTTTCTTCAGTGTCTGACAGATCACTTCACAGGTTATCTAACAACAGAGTGGAAGGTGAATCTGGTGGCTCTAAATTTCATTTATGAAATAGAGAAATGACATCAGAGTAACTGTAATACATAATGAGATTTATGGTATCATTTATGATATAGAGAAATGACACTAGAACAACTGTGAAACATGATGTGATTAATGGTACCAGTTTAAACGCAACAGAATAAAAATTACTCTGCAGGAAACTATCAGATTAAAAAAAAAATTTAGATAAGAAATCATCATTGTCCTTGATACTTTTGACATCTCCTCCCACGGATGAAACCGCAAAAGAAAAAAAGAAAGAACAGTGTGTAATGAAATATGCACTCTCTTAATTTTCTTTTCCTTTTTGTTTCTCTAGTACTCCCATCAGAATTGCCATTGCATATGGAAACCTGCAACTAGAGGTTATCCTGGCTCAGAGAAAGGACAGTAAATGCTGCAACATCATCATGACTTTGATATAATCACCTGTATAAATATATAATCAAACAACAACACTTGAACAAGCACAGACTAATGCAGGTTAATACAAGATACCACTTGTGTATGCTTTATTCCTACGACATAACTGCCGTAATACACCTGCAGCTCCAAAGCACGCTTGCCACATCCATGAATGATGCCTGTCATTTTTTGTAAGACAACTGATTTAAGTATCATATTGTGAGAACAATTCACCAGATGACTGCAAAACCAAAATTACATGATTGCAAGACTGATTCAGCTGATAACACAGTATATCCTTCACAGTTTACTGCTCACAACTTTGCATTCAATAATAATGAAAATATGCGTTATATGGAACAAACATCATAAACCCAGCACACTAAGAAATTAGTCAGCATCAATTTATTCACAAGCAGGATGTGAACAAACTATTCTGCAAAAAGTACAGCCTATCATTCTGTCCCAAGTCCTCATCCAGTCGATTGAATGAAATAAGATGTGTAGCACTTCAGCATTGGAAGGTATATGTCTAGTCCAACTGAACAGCTGATACCGAGCCCTATCCCTTTGCATTGCAGGCATTTCTTCAATCAAGATATGACATCTATTTTTCGAAGGAGAAGATTGAGTACAATGTGCCTGCTTGAAATTCAACGAGATAATGAAAGTATGAGGGATCAGGGCTACCGGCTAACAATATAAGCAGCACAACAGCAATGGAAAAGGAAAAGAAAAACAAAACTGAGCCCAAACTTCCAACCATGTTCAAAAGGTTCAAGTTTTTAGTTTCCCAAACAGATTCTCAACCCCTACCAATTTTGATGGGGCACCCTCTAAACCAGTCCCCTTGCCAGCCCCTGATACTTCAGCTAATCTTTATTGCATTTTGCTTCTTCCTTCTGAAAATTCTGATGTTTTCTAGACAAATTCCCAGCATCCATCTGTTGCCACCATGTCCCGTCCCTCCCTCCAAAGTCTCACTTGATCACAGTATGGTACTCACTGGAACAGTATTACCTCTTCCAGAGTTTGTTTCAACCCTTTAACTCAGTAACAAATTCCTAAGTAAATAAAATATCCTTCAGTGCATCTCCTCAAAAGTCCAGATAGTAGAACATAACACAGCCAAAAAAAATGGTACCCCTCCTTACATGCATTGGTCAAATGAAGTTCTTGAGAATATTCATCTCCCATATTTTGATGCAGCAGTCCTCCACATCAACTGGTCTAACTTTGTCCTCCACAATTATCTGAACTCTGCATATGAATCAAAAAAAAAAGTTTGTTAAGATGAAGAAACTTCTCAAAAAGTTAAAATATTAAAACTGCATCTCATAATATGTCCTAGACAATCTAGCCCAACTAATTACAATTGTTGTTTTTGTTTGAAAATGTGTTTGTTCGCTACTGCTATTTCCCGACTCCAGAGCTAATTACAAGAGATAAAAGGAAAATGAACTCATAAGTTGGAAGTGTTTGAAACAACACTTGCATTGAAATAAAGCTGACCTTTCTCCAAACCAGCACATCTAACACTAAGAATGTTGTTATAGTTGCATAGACATGAATTATATGTTGGATTCCTTGGATAAGCTCATACTAAAGCGAGGGATATAATTGGCAATGCCTTGTGTCTCTTCCAGCCTTATACCATTAAAGATGAGAAGAGGCAGGATTGATCTGCTGTCATAAGGCTGCCACTACTCCTTAACTAATAAGACACCTTTTATATTGCTTGGATGTAAAGCTATACATTCAGGTTGGATAAAATAATCTTGCTTGCACTACTATTAAAGGTGCAAGCAATACTATTAAAGGTGTAGATGACAAAATTATGATATCAATGTATAGTTTTTACTTATTGAAGCTATATTTGTTATTTAAAGCAAGGTCCGTCATATCAGGTACTAGTACCATGATAGTACAAGGCCAGTATAATTTAATATAGTATGCATTGTATCAAACAAGCAGTGTACCAGTTAGGTGGATTGGAAGGCCTTTACCTACATCCACCACTGTACTGGGCCAAATGGGTTGGTTCATTTCAGCATGAGGCCGCACTCCAGTACAGGGCCAGTATGGATGGTTCGGGGTGGTTCCCCTCCATTGCTCCCCAACTAAACAAGGAGGTTGAACCGTTCTAATTCCTAGCTGGTTTGGTTCAGTTTAACCCAAACCATCTAATTCAGGACAATTCAACTAAACCTAGTCTGAAGTCGCTAATGTTATTTTTACATTGGAAAAAGGTGTTTGAATTTGATGTGGAAAATGTATACATTGATGCAACTTGAAGTTGCAATGAACAGTGCTAGGCTCTCTTTGGTTGTCATGAAGTTTGCCACCAATGAAACTTTTCATTGGTTCTAGTACTCTACAATGAAACTTCTCATTGGTTCTAGTGTTCTACAACATTATAAGGAGACCAGCCACTTATTATTAAACTATTCAACAAACTTTCCAATTTAAGTTGATCTTTCTCCCATATATGTTTTGACAAATATGAGGAATAAATGAATAAAATCAGACCTGCATTTGTTGCTGGGTAAACAGCTGTCAAAATCATATATTATGGAGATTCCAGATTAAATTCAAATCCCTCTACTGGTCTCTTTCTCTCATCATTGATTGGGCTTATCATAGCCCCACCATTTTTCTAGTACAACCTCTTCTATGTCTACTTTTTTATTATCATTGATTAAGAGTTATGTTAACAGATCTTCCATTGACACTTCTAGGAATGCACTAATCCCTCCTCTTTTCCACTTTGTTTTTTTTTTTGTTTTTGTTTTTTTTTTTTTTTCAAGGAGATGACAAATGTGGAAACCATCAATTTTTTTAATAAACCTTCCTATACATTTGTCATCGCCCATAGTTTTATGTTAGAAAGATGCATTTTTTGTTGAATGGATTTCAAAAGTTAATTAGCACTACTTGAAAGCTCTTAACCTCTAGCCAAAACCAAACCAAATTTACTCTAGTCTCAACAAATTTTGCTACCTTCAACTAAAATGAGCAGGACTTTCACCCCATTGTAATGGTGTCTTTATTAATTGATGAAAACTTGATGAAGACAAATCTAAACTAAATCTTAAGTAATTATTGTCATTCTAATGCCATGTCTTTATTTCTTTATACAAATATAAAATTAGAGCTACACTTTGGTCATATCTTCATTTCTTTGAGTTAAAAAAGAACTTTCTCTTGGGTTATAAAATCCAAAACCTGAGATACATTTTCTTAATATGAATGTTGGGCTTTTTCCTTTTGAGTTACAAACATTTACTTCCAAGAATCTTATGAAAAAGGCAACTTCTTTCAAAGTTTGAAAGATATCTAATACAAGAAGTGAAGATGAGTTTGAGAAGTCAATCAAGACCTAGAAAAGAGGACTTGCACGATTTAATGTGGATTTGAGCTCAAATATCATAGAAATTAAATTTTCACGAGTTTAAAATGTCATCAAGCAAATAAACATTGTTTGCACTCTACAATGATGTGACCTATGAATTCTTGAACTTTTTTTTCAAAAAAAAATAATAATAATTTGATTGTCCTATCTTAAACAATCGCAAGAACCATGCACCAAAAGGTATCCAGGAATTAACACAATCTATATTGGTATCTAGTATATTTTTGACTTTTTAGAAATACAAATGAAAAAACAGTGAAGATTGCAACCCAAGAGATACCAAGAAGTAAAAAATTTAGGTATTTAGGATCAATTATCCAGCAAGAAGGTGAAATAGGTAAAGATGTGAATCATAGAATTAAAGCAGGATGGATTAAGTGAAGGAGTGCTTTGGGAGTATTGTATGATCGATGCATCCCATTAAAATTGAAAGAAAAAATATATAAAGCCGCTATTAGGCCAGCTATGCTATATGGAACAGAGTGTTGGACAATACTGAAACAACATGTGAATAAATTAAGTGTAACATAAAAGTATATGTTAAGATGAATATGTGGTAAAACTTTAAAAGATAGAATTAGAAATAAATATATAAGAGAAATGATAGGAGTAGCTCCAATTGAAGATAAAATGAGAAAAAATCGATTATGATAGTTTGGACATATATAACGAAGACCTTTAGATACTCCAATTAAAAAGAGTGATCATTTAACAATCCATGGTAAGAATAGAGATAGAAGTAGACCTAAACTAACATAAACAGAAATAATTAAAAAAGATATAACTATTTGTAATTTGAATGTCGACTTAGTCCTGAATATAGTAGAGTGGAGAAAGCATATTCATGTAGCCAACCCCATGTAGTTGGAAAAAGGTTTAGATGAGTTGAGTTTACTTAGTTTCTATATTCTACTTATTTTTCTACGAGGGTTGGGTATCATGGAACAAACTAAAGGGAGCCTAGATATTATAGTCTTCCAACTAATGAACATTGCTTTTTTCTCAATAAGAGGATGCTATAGTTATTGCAAGGTTGCTTCGAACATTGGAAAACCCAAATCTCAAGAATTTAATATAGATGGAGGCTATTGGATAGAACCTTGCAAAGAGAGCTTGCTTTGTGGACTCAACCTCTTCTTCAAATATGATGATAAAATAAAATTTTATAACGGTAGATCATTCTACAACCTACGAATGAATACCTCCTTCCAAACTTCTATGCTTGTGATGAGGACATTCTAACCCTAATGAATTATAAGATTAATAGTTCCATTGCTTCTAACACATGATTATAAAGAGCATAGATTCAAATTCGATAGGACATCCCATGGGAAGCTAGGATCGATAATCATTCCAAGTGTCCGAAAGGGATTGTCCTGCCATTATCTCAGCATCCCAATCGGCAAGTCTTAAGATATCCCCCATCCCAAATGTTGGGATAGGACAGTATGGTGACATATCCCAAGATAACCCTAGCCCATCAAATTTACAATCTTGATTAAGAGAACATTGATAGTAATGTAGCAGCATAATTCATCCATTTATTGCACATCCTCTATGAACTTGGTCTATCCTAGTTTGGACGAAGTATTATAACATTAGAATTCTTTTCGCTAGTTCATTGTGAAGCAAGGTCTACAAAACCATTACCAAGCCAGGCCCAACAAAAGAAGAGTAGGGTTTGGATCAGCTTTGATCCTAGTTTCTTAATGTTTGAAATTTACATGTTAATTACAGTGGTACAGTGGATTTGATTTGAAATTGTATATTCTTGAAATACTACATGGCATTTGCTTCCAAATTATTTTGAGCTCATGATATGCATGATTGGATAACATGATAAAATGTATTTGAATTATGAAAGCTTGACATGTGTTTTTACAAATGAAAATCTGATTTGCTATAAACTTGAAATCACTATATTATGTTATAGTAGACTTACTGTGAGCTCATTTAAATTTCTGAATGTTTTTCAAAGCCAGTGAAATAAAGAGGGCAACAATTGGGGTAGTTTGAAGCTACATCTGTGAATTAATCATATTTTGTCACATGTAATCCCAACTTGATTTTGTAATTTTGGTTGTTGTCCAAACATTACATGACTTGTATTAAGAATGTTTTTGATTTTAATGACATGTAGTTATCATCCCTCCTTATATAAATGGTATTGTTATAGGATGCCTTGCATGCTTAGCATGCGGCGGGTTGTCACCCCTGAGCTACCACCATTGGATCTAGAGCGTGACAGAGGAAGGATCCAGTAAGTAGGGAAACTTGAAAAAACATTATAGATAGCCTTAAATCAGAATTCTTGGCAAGAGAATTTGTAGAGCCTACCTAAATAGTTGGGATAAGGTTTGATGATTCTGGTTATGGTTGGTTTTCCTCTGAGAACAATGAGTCTTGCTTCCAGTTTAAATTGCATTCAGTTTTTTAACATTTTGATGGTGCTAAAGTTCCTAAGCACAGTTTCTTGGACCAAAGCACAGTTTGTTGGACCAGAATGTTTTAGCTTTTGTTCAAGTAAGTGGAGCAATGATTGGAAGACATTAAATCTTTTTGAGAAGATGATGGGAGAAGTTCAATTAATTCATTACTATAATGAACAAAACAAATAGAATTCTTCCAAGAGGGAGAAGAAGGGAAAAAATGGAAGACATACAATCTAAAGAACAGGAAAAGTAAAATCTATATTAGCATATAATTTTAGCAGACAAACAATCTTAAGAATAGGAAAAGTACTCATCTACATTAGCATATAATTTTAGCAGACATACAATCTTAAGAATAGGAAAAGTACTCATCCATATAAGCATATAATTTTAGCCATCTATGAGGTACAGCTTAGTAAACTTCAGAACAATTAAATGAATTAGCAACTAACTAGCAGGCCTACTTAGAATTCACCGTTATGTGCTGTACAAAAAATACTGAGGAGACATAAACTGAAAGAGATGGCAGTTTATTTTGGAACACACCTCAGACTCGGATTCAGGATCCATTAGTATTGCTTCCATTGCAGCAATCTCTTCCTTGAGCTTTTTGATCTCCATTTTTTCTTCTAATTCTTTAGCTTTTCGCTCCTGTTCCAATTTCAGTTTTACTTGTAGCAGGAATGGAACAGATGTATCGTGTTCCCCTATCTCAACATCTTGCAACAGCTCCTGATACCTCAATTCCAATGGATCAGGTGGGCAAGCTTCTCCCAGTTCTGTTCGACTTGCCGTGTTGATTTCTCTGGTTGCCTCTGAGTTTATGTTGCTCTGCTCTGCATGTTTCTCAGTTGGCTCCATGCCCACCTCTGCTCTCTTGACATCTTCCACTGTTGTCTTATCCACCATAGGCCCATCATCCTTGTCCTGTGGATCAGATGCCAGAACTTCTCCAGCTTCTGCTCTCCGTTCTTCTTCATTATGTCCCGAAGCCTCTGAATCTAATTTCTTCTCTTCTTCACACTTTTCAGACAGCTTCTCCTTTCTAATTTTACCAGTAGCTGGTGAAGCTTTGTTAGATTTTGCAAGCTTGTCCCTCCCACTACTGTGAGGACTTTGAACTGCAGTTTGGTCTGGGGCATCATAGAATTCTTGCAATTTGCGCTTCTTATGTGTAGGCAGAGAGCACTCCTTCTTTTCCTTCTTCTTCTCTGCCATTGCATTCTTTGGAACTTTTTTGCTAATCACCAAGGAACTATGTGGGCCTAAAACACTTTTAACTGCATCAATGCAACATGACAGCATGTACTTCTTCCACCAAACTGAGTACTGTAGTGTGGCATCCGACTTGAAGAGCTCGGGAGGAACATAGAACACGACATTCTTTGCATCAATATCATATGTCTGCCATGCAGCATCCCATGTTGAATCGGCACGGGGGACATGAGCAGGCAAGTCCTGTTCCAATCCAAACTGCCTTGCCACCCGATGTGGAAGATACTGTTCAATACAAGCTACTCCTACTAGCTCAGAAGCTCTCAAGCACTGAGCAAACGATCTCAACTCTTCATCCTTATCTACGCACCCATGAATCCATTCACCATTCTCTCTGTAAAAGGAAGGTTTCCTCCAATTATCCAAACTAATAGCATAAGGTCGCCACTGAAACTCACTAGGCGACTCAAAAACCCAACGAATGAATGAGAAATCAATCCTCTTGCTCACATCATTCCATCTTTTGGTTCTCGGCTCGCCATAATCCACAAAATTTTTCACATCAGGCCTCAGAGCCGCAAACCGCTCCCAGACCCACAGTTGCAGTATATCAAAAGGGGCCCAGACAACTAAGGATGATACCTCTTCCCCGCAGTTGCTGACAAGACAATCCTTCACCATACGCAAGTCCCGGTAGAGGCTTGCGAGAACCGCCGGAGCAAGGGCAATCCTCGCCCCTCGAGCCAACCGAAGGGCAATGGGGATCATCTGCAGAGAGACAGTTTTCTCAGGATGAGCAGGGAAGACAAACCTTGACAGCCAGAGAGATAAGAAGGCAGCGTGCTCGAACTCGCCGCCGTCGCCCTCCACAAAATGCCTCATCCAAGCACTCTGCTCGGGTTTCTTGCAGCTGAACCGGTAGAATTTCTTGTGCTCGGCCGCCAGCCTCCGTTCCATCTCCGCAAGCTCCCCGTCCAATGTTCTCCTCACCGGCTCGCCGATTAGCGGGAATCCTCCGAAACCATCACATCTTCTAACGTGACGGTGGCCTCCCCCCAGGGAAAGAGGAAGGAGCTGGTCTCCTCGCACCAGTAGGCCGCGATCCCGGCAACCAACGTGGAATCTCTCCGAATTTTGTAAACAGAGCCCTTGATCGCCTCAAATATCCCGGCTTTTTTCCACGAATCTCCATAGATGGGCTCCAGCTTGTGGACCCACTCCTCCCACTTCCTCAGGTGGGACCGCCACCCTTTGAAGAGGATCTCTGAAGCCATGGCAGCAGCAAAGGAAGCGGCTTTATGCCGCGAAGGCACGAAGGGAGGACCGCCGGCAGGGCCCCCGGTGGGGCTGATGAACCGTCCCATTCTTTTGATGGGATTTGTTGGCTCCGTCGCTGCCACCATGTCCTCCTCTCTTTCTTCCACCAAACGCTCCACTCTTTCCTCTCCCTCCATCGTTGGTGCCATTGGGTCCGAATGGGTCATCCAAAGGAACGAAAGAGAAGACAGGAGTGATATAAAGAAACGCAGAGAAACGAAAAGGAGATAGAGGAGAGGAGAGTACTGGTTTTATGGTTGCAAGGGAAGGGAAGAGAAAGAGAAAGAGAATGGAGGGGAGGAAAGAGGAGATGGGATTGGGAAGGCATGGGAAAGTGGGCACAGGGGGAGAGGAAGGGTTTAGGGAAGGGTTCAATGAGGTTGCTTTTTTTTGTCTTACTGTATCCGGCCGTTGAGTTTGTTGCTGAACGTGCCACCTGTCATCCTATACATACAAACCCTTCATGCTAGGTGGCAGCGGGGTGCGTTGTTCCGCATGACCAAAGCCGTTTTGCCGATTTGTCCCATGTACCGGGCATTGGAAGCTAGCGCTAGGAGTCGGGTGGAAAGTAAAGTCGGCACTTTGAGAGGGAGGGGGAGGACGCTTGGTGTGAGATGGGGTTGGAGCCAGCTCATGCATTGATGGCTAGGGATCAGGATGGTGGCAAGGCCAGAGGCGTTTTTAAATTTATTATTGGTCAATCATACGCTACTAAATTTATTAAATTTATCCTATTTATCACCAAATCTATCCTGAAATAAATGACCAAATCCATCGATGATTCACTCAATTAACTCCGGGAAAGTTGAAGCCATGCCCTTGCCCAGACTATTTTTTTTAATAAGAAATCTCGTAACCACATATATTTTAAACATTAGGATTTCCGGTTTTGGAAAATATTTATTTTACGATAAAATTAGTTTTTTAGCCTTTTATGAGCTGACCAACTATTTTTGGTATTTAAAAATTTAAATTTACACCTTTCTATTACTTGGTGAAATATGGTACCTTTTTTTATAGAAAAAATATAAATTGTGAGAATATATATATATATATATATATATATATATATATATATCAATCTTGGAAGATGTTTCCATTTATAATTATCAAAAAAAAATTGGGGGTAGATTCATGAATAGTAATATTGTGGAGAGAAATTTTCTGTCTTGAAGGTTTAATTATTTAACTCAATATAATTTGGGTTAACCATGAATTTACATTTACAACATCCCACATCAAAACAATGAATATTATACCATGCCCTTATGTTTACCAATTACCTGAGTGCTGCTTTTAAACAATTATAATTGGTTTCTTGAAATTTTCATATGGTTACTATATGTTCATGTTTCCAAACATTAAATTTATTTCATCTACACAAATTTAAGTACAATTTGAATTACAAATATACTCAACTCAATTTATTTAAGCCTTTTTCGAACTATATTGGAATCAGCTATATGTAACTGCTTCCTTCAATTAACTTAATTTAAAAAAAAATTGATGTGTAAAATTTTATGTTAGAATTTAAATAAAAAGTGAAGCTATCAGTAATGCATGAGACTTCACTCAAAGCTTTGTCCGTTATCAAAGCACGTGCATTGCACGATTTTGTTTTTTAATCTATTTTATGCCAAGCTCTCATCCATTTCTTCTTGAGCCCATAGCTATGTCCCCTCAAAGTTCCCTCCCAACGAGCGTAAAACCAATTCTCGAGCACCAAACATGGTCGGCCAATGATTTATTGTCGACTAAAGTACCAATTTTATCCTTAAAAAAAAAAAAGCGAACCCTTTATTTCTGCAATTGAGAATGATTTTGTGCATGCATAAACGCATACATTGAACATAACTATTGATCATACATTCGTGTAGGATGCGTGCCATGCTTCAATGGATCACATGCATCCCGTATGCATGCCTGCATGAATACACGATCAATGAACATATCCAATGCATGTTTTCTGCACCAAAAGCAATATAGAAATTTTTTTTTTTTTAGTATGCCAGTCCATGGTTGTGCAAAGTACTAGTCTCGGCAAATGAAACTCAACTAGGCCATTAAAGACTAGTTACAATATAAATATTTTGACTATAAATTATATTGAGAGATGTGGAATGGTTTATAACCAGAGCTAACCAATGATCAAACTGCACACTAAAACTAGGCTCAATGTCTAGTCCAACCAAACCATCTGACCTCTATTTATTAGATCTGATCCAACTTCCGATCAAAGAGATAATTGCAAGTCACCAGACCCACATCTTATTTAGAAACAGCTTTTACGTGTAATCTACTCTAATGCACACATATATGGGTTGTTTTCCAGATCTCATCTAATTTTTAGATAAGACTTTTTTATTTTCTTTTTGCCCAGACCAATCTCATAGGTCTATTTCAGTGTCCATACTTGCAAAATTTAAACTGGACTGGAAGAAATTATATATGCCTTCTAGCCCATAACCAACTCTATTTATAACCCAACAATTAGCCCCTCCAGATACATGAATAAAAGACTATCTTCAAACATTGGAAGATGTCTTCATATAGTAAATCTCTCTCTCTCTCTCTCTCTCTTTTAAATGGATGCATTAAAGGTAATGTTGTTATGGATTTTTTTTTTTTTTTTGGTTAAGTTGTGTGTGTGAATATCATTGAAAGGCTTGAAGGCTAGTTTTGGTGGAGCTTTGTTTCCGAGAATAACTAGCCAATTGAAAGGCTAGTCTACAGGTGCCCTCACAGGCTTATTTACAAAGAGAACTAGAATAAACTGAGTTGAATCTATATTTAATAATAAGCCACTTCAAAGCAATGCATTTTGTACAATGCCTGAGTTTGCTGATTCTCAAATACTACCTTTAACTGATCATAATTGGTTCATGTTTGCAGGATTCTACATACTTAATAGACTACACCTAAGAAAACTCAACTGCAAATTAGATGATGCATACAAACAGTAGCGTATAAATAAGTCAAGTTTAATAGCATTACGATCATTTGCTTTTTAAATATCAATATAAACATATAAACAAAATGCTGATAGAACTTCTTCTTAAGAAACAATATCCAATGCAGTTAACTGACCAAAATATCCATTTCTTTTTTCAAAATTCCAAAGCATAAAAGATCATGTAACAAATAACAATAGGACAATCTTCTCCATTAGCATAAAAATTGAGTCAAAAATTATCAACTAGCCTATAGTCTGTTTTTTGTGTGTGAGTTTTCTTCTTATCCTCTCTCAGCATATTTAACTAACTAAATGCAACAAATTTGGGGGGGGGGGGGAAATCTGTCTAGTTTATTGACAAAGTTATCCTCTCATAAAATTCTGGACATCTAGACGCCGGAGGAGAGAACATTACCATGACAAGGAAAGAATATCTGACAAATTGATCTTGTTTAAAAAATATATAACTTCTTCTTTATTCTCAATTATGTTTTAAAAGAACAAGTTTTAATCACAGTAAACATAAGAAGAAATAGCGCTGTCGGTATCATCCTCTGTGTCCGTCTCCCGATAGAAATAAATTTAAAAGAACACTTAATTTGCATGAAAATAGAAAATTTTACGTAGAAAAAATAGCTTTGTCTTCCAAAATAAAACGAAATCTTTGTAGAAAAATGAAAACTTGGGAAAAGATAACCTGCTTCGGAGTCAATTCCTCACAAGTCACAAGCCTCTGCCCATCCGTCAGATCCCCGGCATTCCTTCAAGAACAGCTAGAGTCACACATAAACCCTAGCTTACAGGATAACAGTTACCCAAGAAGAGAACAATCAACAAGATGAGCGCCAAAGAAACTAGAAGAAGACTGAAACTAAAAAGAAAATAAAAGAATCCAAATCTTTCTTTCACCTTCGAGAGACAAAGCTCATACGATATAGACTTGGCGTACGATCGCCTCTCCGAAGCTGCGGAGATCCACCGATCCTTGCTCGAGCTTTAGGTGTCTCTGGGCCGCCGGCCTCCATAGCCGCGACCGAGGTGGAGGTGAAGGCGGAGGCAGAGACGGAGAGGGTTTCCCCGCACGAAGAGAGGGGCGGAGAGCTCCCATGACCTCCTCCGCCTACCCCCGGCGATGGCAACTCTACAGTGTAATAAATATTATATATCGTGGCATATAACGTAGCTCCTACTTACGGAGCCGGACCACCAACCCCGCAACTCGGATCAATGACGACTCGTCCACCTGTACTATAACGTAGCTCCTGCTTCAACAGTCAGGATCTAATAAACTTTGAAATGTATTTATTACTTGTCCATCTATATTAAATATTGATTCTGAAGCTTTGATCCAACTCGTCTACTTGTACTATAACGTAGCTCCTGCTTCAACAGTCAGGATCTAATAAACGTCGAAATGTATTTATTAATTGTTCATCTATATTAAATACTGATTTTGAAGCTATAGTAGATACCAAATTATCAAAATATCTCTTGCAATCTGAGATAAGATATATACTTTGGACCATTAGATTTCTGCCATCCTAAAATATCAAAGCATCACCTTCAACCCATGACCAAATAGATTCCTCCATATATATATATATCCAAATATGTTCTAATTTATTGTTGTTGTTGTGCATTCTTCTTCATAAATTATGCAAACTTTTTTTACTTCCTTCCATCTCATCAAACTCATCAGAAATATATCCGCTAGCTATCTCTCGATTACTCGATTACCCAATATCATAAGTAATTGGAATAGAAAATGAAGGAAATTTTTTTTCATACTCACTATAAGGTTTCGAATAACATTTTGAACATCACTGACCTCTTTTTCTCCATTTAAAGAGTAAATATGTGAGTAATAAAATTCTACAATCTTCATTTTGTAACAAGGATTTAAGAATAACCCACTGCTAGCATGAGATTAGATTGTTGCCAATATTTGTCAAACTTCTCCTTCATTAATAATGCCATAAGAGAAAAAGTTGATCCTTAGGATTTGTGCACCATTCAATAATTTGCAATTGAATTTCACAAAATTCTTAAAAAGAGATTTGTAGTTGGATATAATGTGCCTGAAAGGATCTCGGTGATGTTATAAAAGTTTTTCAAAGCTTGACAAAATGTTTTTACCTCTATCCAATTATCATTTGTTGGGCACATATCATATTTGTATGGATCAAGACACTGCAATCTTTTAAAAGCCTCTTTATAATAACAAGCATTCCTTAGCATCAAATATTTAAATTTAAGTGATAACGATGGTTTATATTGGTTTATTTTGGGAAGTTGTTATTTGATAACCTCTCTTTTGTTGAAAGAGAAACTTATCGTATTATGATATTGGTCCTCTTATATATATATATATATATATATATATATATATATATATATATAGTCTATTTGATCATCAAAATAGATAAGGAAGAGAATTAGGAAAGAGGAAAAACTTAATCTATCGTTAATACATACGCGGCCTCTCGTTCCTCGTTAACGAATCTCGTTCCTCGTTAACGAAGAAGGAATCTCGTTCCTTGTTAACAAAGAACGAATCTCGTTAACACATACGCGGCCTCTCGTTCCTCGTTAACGAAGAACGAATCTCGTTCCTCGTTAACGAAAAACGAATATCAATGCAGGGGCGGACCTAAGATTTTAGATTCGCCCGGGCTGTCATGGAAGAAACGGAATTAACTCTTATGATCATGGAAGCTCAGGGTTCGAGGTTGTGCCCTAAAAAAAAATTGGACAGCATCTCCCCTATATTTTATTGAACTCAAACCTATAAAACAAAATAAACACACTTCTATATTCGTTTCATAACTCCACAACCAAGTCTCTATAATCTATAACAATCAGTACTCATGAAAACAAGATTAATCTGTTTGATCAGCCAATTTCAAGATTACAAATGCTTTAAACTCATTGTATACAATAATTGTATAAAGTATCAACTTAAAAACATATCAAAATTAACTATAAATTAAGAAGAACAACATGTGAGATCCATTATAAAAGATCTTCTAAACAAAATGCATATGATTTCCTTCTCAGTACTCTTGCTTCAATTCCTTGCCTCCACCCTCTTTATTCCCAATAAACTGATGCAAAACCTATTCAAAGTAGACAAATCACATTGTCCATAAAGTGGAGAAGTAAGACAAGAAATAAAGACATCTAGATAATTCACAATTGAAAATTTCATTATATAATATAATACTGAAAAGTTATAAAATACGCGAACTCACACTATTGAAGTTGTGCTCGACGATTCTTTTGAACATAAAATTCATCAATTACCACATCAGAGTCAATATCTTCAGCAAGCTCTCTCTCAATGTATATAATCATGGAATCTCTCAAAAAATCCTCTTCCATTTTATTACGAATAACAGTTTTAACTAGCTTCATAGCTGAAAATGCTCGCTCTGTAGTCGCTGTAGAAACAGGTAGAGTTAACAGGAGACGAATTAACCGATCGATCATATTGTAGTATTGTGACTTGTTTGTCTCAACTAGTCGTTGACATAATTCAGAAATTGTGGACAAATTCCGAAACTTTTCATGATGAAGCACATCAAACTTATAATGTTCAAGCTGAAGTCGTAATAAGTGCATGTCTTGTCCAGTGAAATCACTCGGGTAAAATTTTGCAGCCACACTGCAAATTTGATCAATGTTAAACAATTTGAAGTTGTCTTTTGGATCCAAAGCAGAGCCTAATATTAAAAGTTCAACTGCATCATCATTGAATCTAGTGTTCAATTCTTCCAACTGAAAATCAATTGAAGCATTAAATACATCATTATGGTAATGATGTTGAACTGAGATAGGATCTTTTTGCTGAGAAGAACGACATGCTTGTTTATAATGAGTACTCATATCAGGCACATCAATGTCGTATTGTCTACAAACTGATCTAACATGCTCAAGAATTATATCAAAGCCATCATCTCTCAAAGATTGTAACAATGATTTTGTAGTCGAGACTAGATCCATGGCATTTAAGATATCAACTGATTTGTGTTGCAAAGCCCGACAAAGCAAATCAGTAACTCCCATAAGCCTATGCATTAAGTGCAAGATAAATAAGAAATCAAAAGACTTCATCACCATTAGAGAACCTGCAGCTTCCCCACGTATAGAGTTGGAAGAACCTTCATCCATAATGCTTTCAAGTACATTAATTGTTGCACTATACATATCAATTAAGCTGCAAATAGAATCAAAGTGAGAGCTCCACCTGGTAGTTCCAGCTCTCTGCAAGTTGCCAATCTGATTAATTCCTCTACCAGTCTCACGTTCTCCACTAGCCACAGAACGAGCAATCTCAATGGCTTGAGCAGTTTTTAACTCTGCATGACGCTTAGAAGAAGCACTAACTAGATTGACAATAGTAGTTAGCTTTGAAAAGAAAAGCCAAATTGTATGTTCTTTCTCAGCAGCCCCAACTAGTGCTAGTTGCAATCGATGAGCAAAACAATGCACATAGTAGGCATATGGACAATCTCTAAGAAACAAGGCCTGCAAACCATTAAATGCACCACGCATGTTACTAGCACCATCATACCCCTGACCTCGCATATTCTGAATGTGCAAATTATATTTTGTAAGAACATCGGATATTTCTTGCTTAAGTGTTGACGCTGATGTATCTGTAACATTCACAATGTCAAAGAAACGCTCACATATCATACCATGAATATTAACAAATCGAAGCACAATAGCCATCTGTTCTTTATTTGATGCATCTTTTGCTTCATCAACTAGAATGCAAAACTTAGCATCTCCTACCTCATCACGAATTTTACTCCGCACTTTGGAAGCAAGAATGTGCAAAATATCTTTCTGAATTTTTGGTGAAGTATATGTTGCATTTTTTGGAGCTTTCTCCAAAACAATGTCTGCAATATTGACATTCAATCTTCCCATGAGTTTTAGCATCTCAATAAAATTACCCCTATTACTGGAGTTTAGTGATTCGTCATGCCCTCTTAATGCACAAGCTTGCAAGCTTAGCCAACGTACACTCTCAATCGTTGCTGTTAGGCGCAATCTGTTCTTACGTACCTCCTCTGAAGTTTGAGCATTTATGACTTTGTCAATATGTCGTTTAACACCCATTAAATCATCAATTGCCCTCACAGCATTATTGTGTACAGAAGTAGGGCCTCCAACATGTATCAAAAATGCACATTTCCCCCCTTCTTTAACTCTTTTCCAACTCCTAAACCCGTCTCCAGTAAATGCATGTTGTGGAGATGAATTCTTTTCAAAAAGAAAACATGGAAAACAAAATGCAGCATCTTTAGAGAAAGAGTACTCTAACCATGGAAATTCTTCAAACCAAGAGGATTGAAATCGACGACGTTGTTTTCCGGAAGCAGACGACGGATACTCATCCTTATGCAATTTGGGTTGATATGGTCCCAATTTTATATAAGCTCGTCTGATTTCATCACGGACATTATGAAGATGCTTCCATATTGGCATACGCAATCCTGGATCACGTTCAAGAGACTCACTAGCAATTCCAATGCTTTGAGAATTTTGAGGAGGTCCAAGAGGATTATTGCTAGTATTTGATTTGCTTGCAATCAATGGTGATGAAGGTGTATCACTTGTCACTCTTGATGTAGCATCACTTGGTTTAAAGAATGACAAAAGTGTCTTTCTTTTTTTTTCTTGACTTGCCATTTCAATGAAAAACCCAAGCAACCTATTACATGTATCATCCATAATTATAAAATTAAAATATAAAATTCTATAAATTGAGTAGGCAGTAACAAAAAAGAGGCCATTAAATACAATATGTGTGTGTGATTAGATTACAGTCACAATATATGTATTATTACAGATTTCTGCAGAGCAATAACAAAGAAGCACCCATTTATAATCAAAAGCAATGTCATAGTCAATAGTCATGCTTTGCTCTGCTCTGCTATGTCACACACATTGGAAATCACCATGTTCACAATTGCAGAAGCTTTTAAATTCACTCCGCTGTCATGGCTCTCAGTACAATAATCTTCAAATTTCTCATGCATATGTACATTCAAGACAGACAAGATTCCTTGCAATATAGTAATTTCATGATATGAAATTACCAAATTAAATAGTTGCACTTGGAGGAGGAGGAGTTGACTGCAGTCTGCAGAGCATGCAATTGGTGGACCGGTGGTGCTGGACCTAGTGGCTGGTGGTGTACTGGTGTTGTTCGTTCCTGCAGTGTAGGTGGTGGCTGCCACCTGCGGTGGAGTAGAGTCTCTAAACGGGAGCACCAAACTGGAACAAGGAGCACCAACGGGAACAAGGAGCACCAAACAGATTTCTCGCTAGGTTAGAAATTAGGATTTTAGAATATTATTGGGCCTGAGTTTGGGGCCTTTGGGAATTGGGCTATTGGAATTAGAAGTAGTATTTTTTTTTGTTAAATTTCTACCCGGGCTACAGCCCAGTGTAGCCCAAGGGTAGTTCCGCCCGTGTATCAATGGATCAAGGTTTCTCGTTAACGAAGAACGAATATTAATGGATCAAGGTACACATTTTTGGTTTATGTTTTCATGTATGTTTTCATGTAAAAATCATTTATTTTAAGATCTTGGCCATTATGTTTATTAAAGAAGATCCTTTAATGAATCTTACATGTGGTATCAGAGCTTTGATTGAAGAAATTATAATTTTTCATTATGAATCTATGTGACGATTCTTTTATATATATATATATATATATATATAATGATTAGAATAGCATACTTCCTTTTATCTCATCGCCTGTGGGATTCCGATCCTAATACGGAACTCACGGAACATGTAAGTTTTTTTTTTTTTTTCCACGTACTTTCTCCCTCTCTACCACCATGCGTCTCTTTTTCACGTAAAAATCCCTTCCGTGGAATCCATGAAGACTCACTGCATGGAAAGGGGAAACGTAACCTCCACCTTTCATTGTTTAATCCCTTCATTTTCCGCGTAACGAAGCCGCGGAAGCTCTTCCCTAGGATTGAAAACAATGACATAAGGCTAGGAAGGCCAGAAGGGAAGTTACAGGGAAAGAAAAAATAATGAGGAAGTGGGATCGGTCCCAGGCAGGGCGGTGTTCATGCGGTTCACGAAACTGATGGAGGAGAAGACGTGGGATTCCAGCAATTTTTTTTTTAATAAAAGGGCTTCATGGAAGCCTTGTTGCATCGTGGGATTCCTTTGTGGCTTCACGGAAGTTGTTACTTGGGACTTCACATAAACTTACGTGGGATTCCTTTGTTACATGGGATTCCACGGAAACGAAAGTCGTGTTGCATGAAATGTTGGTGGGTGCTTGGCAGATGGTGGCTACCTAATGAATCAGACTGAGGCTAGAGTTTCACTTTATGTCCTTAAGACAATTTCGTCCTGCAATGGTGCTTACGATCAGTATGACGATTATCTCCCAGGATACAACAGTCTCCTTTTGATGAAAACAGCACTACAATTCACCAAAACTTTCGAACCAAGAATGCTACTCTCTTTTCAATGCACTATTGCTATACTATCCTTAGGAAAGTATGCAAATGCCTAAGAGAGAAGAAGACTAGAATTGATTCAAATTGAACTCAATTCGGAATGGCTTGGGATGAATGAAATGAGAGGGTCTAGGGTCCTATTTATATGTTTTTAGGTGCCCCTTGGAAGCAACCCTACGAATTTAATTAAATTTAAATTCTATTATCAAAGGATGTGAGGGTTAAGGGCTTATCACCCTTGATATGCCCTTTAGACATCGTGATCTTCAGATCAGGCGATCGGATAAGCCTTTTCATGGCTGTGATCTGAAGATCAGCCGATCAGATAAATCTATCCTTATCCTGATAAGCCTTTTCATAATTGTGATCTGATGATCACGTTATCAGATAGGCGGATGCCTATCACAACCGTACGATCGAACGAACATCTTATCATAACCATCATGTTGACTGGTCAACCAACCGTCCTGTTGACTAGTCAACTTGACTAGTCAACCGATGGATGTCAGCCGTTGGATCGTGATTTGATCACCGCATCTCGACCCTTCATCCGATCGATCAACGATCAATTGATCTCAGCCCCTTATCTTGATCCGATCAATCTCCACCGTTGGATCATCTTGATCTATAAAAAATTTAAAGCCCCTCAAGCTCCTCGCGACGAAGTGCAAAGTGCGCCTACAAAGCGCCCATTGCACCCTTCGCACACGCGCGTGCGTGTGCGCGAGGGTGATGCTACGCATCACCCTCAAGCTCTCCACTTGTGGTGAGCCTAAGGAACTTAAGCTTCAAGGAAGTGGTTTCCATATAAGTGAACCTTCCTTTCTTGATTTTTTCGATATGGGACTAAATGTCCCCGCAATTTCTCATTCACACACATAAGGCGGTAATGGGCTTTCAAGGCCCATTAGGGTATTTAGGGTCTATTTTGGCCCATTACCTAACAATCCCCCACATGAATGGAAATTGGACTTAGATCAAAGATCATCAGAGATCAGCAAAGGCAAACCCCCACATAAAAGGATTTTAATACAAATGAATATGCAGACACACTAAAGAGAGTATAATGGGATGAAGTTGTATCGGGATAGGTAGCTTGTGGCTTTGAACCTTCCTTAGTGAGTTGTTATCGAGTTTACTTGCTAAAAGGTGAACACTATGTCTTGAACCTTTCAGCGTTTTGTGTAAACTAAGACAATAACAATCACACAACTTCTTCCCGAGCATTCTTTTGGTTCTCATGGTTGTGTTCATTTTGGCCCCGAACAACTCCTGGTCTCATGAGTGCTTCAGAGAATTAAACATTAAAATTCTCATAGAATTGGCCCAGTTCACACTCACTTAGGTGATTCTTATTAAGAGTATCCTGCTATACCCCACATGATGTTCATGTCATAAGAATCATTAAAAGCAATGCTTATCCTAGTACCTTTAGCAGGTAGCACCAATTATCATAGGAATGAGTAGGATTGTACATCCTTAGTGCTATCAAGTCTCTTCATAATTTAGTTGTCCCTTTTGAACCTAGATCTTGGGATCTCCAGTCAGCTAGGTTGGGTATCCACTATGAATATTTTTTAGTTATAGGTTTTAAACCCATTCCCCTCGATAAACAGTTTACTTGATCTCTTGGTAACCCCTTTGTTAATGGATCCGCTAGGTTTTTCTTTGACTGAACATAGTCAATAGAAATTACACCAATTTCAAGTAACTGCTTAATGGTATTATGTCTACGACGTATATGTCTAGACTTACCATTATACATCTTATTCTATGCTTTGCATATTGCCGATTGACTATCACAATGTATGCACATTGCAGACACAGGCTTTGGCCAACATGGAATATCTTCTAAAAGGTTTCGAAGGCATTCTACTTCTTCAGCTGCCTTTTCTAAGGCAATAAACTCAGATTCCATAGTGGATCGAGCTATACAAGTTTGTTTAGAAGATTTCCACGACACAGCACCTCCTCCTAAGGTGAATACATATCCACTTATGGATTTTGTATCTTCTGTATTAGATATCCAATTTGCATCACTGTATCCTTCTAATACAGCTGGATATCTTGAATAATGTAATCCATAACTTAGGGTATATCGCAGATATCTTAATACCCTTATTAGAGCTGTCCAATGATTTGGACCTGGATTACTTGTAAATCTACTCAACTTATTGACAACATATGCTATGTCAGGACAAGTACAATTCATGACATACATTAAACTGCCAATTATACGTGAGTATTCCAATTAAGATATGGGTTCTCCAGTATACTTAGCCATATGTAGATTAACATCTACATGTATTTTCACCGGGCTAGTATCATACTTTTTATACTTATTTAATATTTTCTCAATATAATGAGATTGAGATAATATTATTTCTCAGATGTTCTAGTGATTCAAATTCCTAGTATAACATCTGCAACACCCATATTTTTCACATCAAAATGTTTGATCAACATTTTCTTAGTCTGTTTAATCATTTCAGTATTACTACCAATGATTAACAGGTTATCTACATATAAGCAGATTATTACATACCCTTCAGATAGGGATTTGGCATATATGCATTTGTCACATTCATTTATTTTGAATCCATTTGATAACATTACATTATCAAATTTTATATGCCATTGCTTAGGTGCTTGCTTTAATCCATATAAGGATTTAACAAGTCTACACACCTTCTTTCTTGTCCTGGAACAATAAATCCCTCAGGTTGTTCCATATATATTTCTTCATCTAATTCATCATTCAGAAAAGCAGTTTTAACATCTATTTGATGAATTTCAAGATTGTTAATGGCTGCAAAAGCTATTAACATTCTTATAGATGTTATTCTACTTACTGGTGAATAGGTATCAAAGAAGTCTATACCTTCTTTTTGTTTGAAGCCCTTAGCCACTAATCTGGCTTTATATTTGTCAATTGATCCATCAGCTTTTAGCTTTTTCTTAAATCCACTTGCACCCTAAAGGTTTCATACCAGATGGTAGGTCTACCAACTCCCAGGTATGATTATGCATGATGGACTCAATTTCATTATTGACAGCTTCTTTCCAAAAGGATGCTTCTGGATTAGACATTGCCTCTTTGAATGTCTGAGGTTCATCTTGTAACATATAAGTTACATAATCAGGACCAAAGGACTTAGCAACTTTTGGTCTCTTACTGCGTTTGGGTTCATCTCAGGATATTCTTCCTGATGACTACTACTAGCAGTATTATTATCATAAGTTCTTTTATTTGAACTTATTTCTAATTTCCTTTTACTTGGAAATATATTTTCAAAGAATGTTGCATTCCTTGATTCCATGATTGTATTTTTCTGTATATCAGTTATATCTGATTTATACACAAGAAAGCGATATGCACTACTATTATGTGCATATCCGATAAATATACAATCAACAGTTTTAGGTCCTATCTTGACCTTTTTGGGGTCCGGAATAGCTACTTTAGCTAGACACCCCCACACTCTTAAGTAATTGTAAGAAGGCTTCTTTCCTTTCCATAACTCATATGGAGTCACTTCCTTCTTCTTAAGAGGTATCTTATTAAGAATATGATTTGCCGAGAGAATTGCTTCTCCCCATAAATTCTGTGGTGTACCAGAATTTATTAACATAGCATTCATCATTTCTTTTAATGTGCGGTTTTTACGTTCGTAATTCCATTAGATTGAGGCGAATAAGGAGCAGTAGTTTGATGAATAATGCCATGCTCCTGACAAAATTTGTCAAAAGGTGCATCATATTCACCACCTCTATCACTCCTTATGGCCTTAATCTTTTGCCAAGTTGATTTTCAACTTTATTCTTATAACATTTAAACATTTCTAAAGCCTCATCTTTAGACTTTAGTAGATACATATAGCAGTATCTTGTTGAATCATCTATAAATGTTATAAAATACTTTTTACCTCCTCTAGTTTGAATTGACTTTAAGTCACATAGATCACTGTGAATTAAGTCAAGAGGTTCAGTATTTCTTTCAACTGATGGAAATGATGTTTTTGCTAACTTAGCTTCAACACACACTTCACACTTGTAATGTGGATCGATTTCATGATTAGGTAATAATTTCAATTTCATTAATTTTCGTAATGAATTAAAATTCGCATGTCCTAATCTATCATGCCATAAACAAGAGGAGTCAATCATATAAGCAGAAGAAGAAGCTTTATTCATTTCAAGGTTTCTGTGTACAGTCATTACATTCACCTTGAATAATCCATTATTCAAGTAACCCGTTCCAATAAATATCCCCCCTTAGTGAGTACAAATTTATCAAACTCAAAGACCATCCTAAAGCCATGTTTGCTTAGGAGGGAGCCTGATATGAGATTCTTCCGGATGTCAGGGACATGTAGCACATCATTCAGTAGAAGCTCCTTGCCAGATGTCATCTTCATAACGATGCGGCCAAGTCCTTCTATCTTGGATGTAGCGGAGTTACCCATGACCAAATTTCTACCATTGATAGGAGTATATGATGAGAACATACTCTTATCAGAGCAGACATGTCTGGTAGCTCCAGTGTCGATGTACCACTCATTTGCTTTGTCAACCATGTTTGCTTCAAATACAACAGCTAACAGCATCATCTCGGATACCTCTTTGGATAGGGTTTATGTAACGTTGACTTCTTTCTTTTCTTTATCCTTGAAACGGCAGTCCTTGGATTTGTGTCCTTGCTTTCCACAAACAAAGCACTTTCCCTTAAACTTGTATTTCTTTGGATTGCCCTTCTTCTGTTTAAAGCCTTCGCCTGGAAACTTGTGTTTCTTCTTCCCTTCTATGAGGTTGGCCTTTGGCTCAGCAGGTTGTCTTCCTGCCTTCTTATCTTGGCTCTTATTGTCCTCCTCGATCTTTAGGCGGACAATTAGGTCTTCAAGTCCCATCTCCTTCTGCTTATGCTTCAAGTAGTTCTTGAAGTCCTTCCATAGTGGTGGTAGCTTCTCTATTATGGCAGCTACCTGGAATGACTCGCTGAGAGACATTCTCTCTGCATGTATCTCATGCAGGATAATCTGGAGCTCTTGGACTTGCTCCATAACTGTTTTGTGGTTGACCATCTTGTAGTCTAAGAACCTTCCAACCACAAACTTCTTGTGTCCAACATCCTCTGTCTTGTACTTTTATCCAGGGATGCCCATAACTCCTTGGCAGTAGCAATACTGCTGTACAAATTGTACAGGGTATTGTCCAGACCATTCAGGATGTAATTTTTGCAAAGGAAGTCCGAGTGCTTCCATGCCTCCACCGCAGTAATGACTTGCTTGTCGGTCTCCCCTTCCTTTAGGACAGGCGGATCTTCATTCAGCACTCTGACCAGGTTCAGAGTTGTGAGGTAGAACAGCATCTTCTGTTGCCACCTCTTGAATTCTGTGCCAGAGAATTTCTCCGGTCTCTCGGCTTGAATGGATGTCGTCATAGTAGCCATCTGCAGCAGCACTTCCGTGGTAGCAGGAAATTGTCTTAAGATTGTTGGTGGGTGCTTGGCAGATGGTGGCTACCTAATGAATCAGACTGAGGCTAGAGTTTTACTCTATGTCCTTAAGACAATTTCGTCCCGCAATGGTGCTTACGGTCAGTATGACGATTGTCTCCCAGGATACAACAGTCTCCTTTTGATGAAAGCAGCACTACAATTCACCAAAACTTTCGAACCAAGAATGCTACTCTCTTTTCAATGCACTATTGCTATACTATCCTTAGGAAAGTATGCAAATGCCTAAGAGAGAAGAAGACTAGAATTGATTCAAATTGAACTCAATTCGGAATGGCTTGGGATGAATGAAATGAGAGGGTCTAGGGTCCTATTTATATGTTTTTAGGTGCCCCTTGGAAGCAACCCTACGAATTTAATTAAATTTAAATTCTATTATCAAAGGATGTGAGGGTTAAGGGCTTATCACCCTTGATATGCCCTTTAGACATCGTGATCTTCAGATCAGGCGATCGGATAAGCCTTTTCATGGCTGTGATCTGAAGAGCAGCCGATCAGATAAGTCTATCCTTATCCTGATAAGCCTTTTCATCATTGTGATCTGATGATCACGTTATCAGATAGGCGGATGCCTATCACAACCGTACGATCGAACGGACACCTTATCATAACCGTTATGTTGACTGGTCAACCAACCGTCCTGTTGACTAGTCAACTTGACTAGTCAACCGACGGATGTCAGCCGTTGGATCATGATTTGATCACCGCATCTCGACCCTTCATCCGATCGATCAACGATCAATTGATCTCAGCCCTTTATCTTGATCCGATCAATCTCCACCGTCGGATCATCTTGATCTATAAAAAATTTAAAATAAAAAATTTAAAGCCCTTCAAGCTCCTCGTGACGATGCGCACGTGCAAAGTGCAAGGTGCAAAGTGCAAAGTGCAAAGTGCAAAGTACGCCTACAAAGCGCCCATTGCGCCCTTCGCACACGCGCACCCTCAAGCTCTCCACTTGTGGTGAGCCTAAGAAACTTAAGCTTCAAGAAGTGGTTTCCATATAAGTGAACCTTCCTTTCTTGATTTTTTCGATATGGGACTAAATGTCCCCGCAATTTCTCATTCACACACATAAGGCGGTAATGGGCTTTCAAGGCCCATTAGGGTATTTAGGGTCTATTTTGGCCCATTACCCAACATGAAAAAGCCTCTTTCCAAGGATCCATAAAAATAAAATAAAATAAAGGTTACCTAATTTGAACCTTGGACCAACAGATTTAAGGATAAGATATTACTATTCCATCAATTTAATCTTAACAACAAAAGATGAAAGTGCAGAATATTTCTTTTCTGAGAAGATTCTCCTAAAATTTATGTTTTACTCTCTAATATTTATAAGATTAATATTTTGAAAATAATAATATTACAGTAAAATTATGTGAGTACATTTACGTATTTTGTATTCACGCATGATATTATCATTAATTAAATTTGATGTCTATATTATGTAATTTGTTAGTCACAAAAGTGGCCAAATTTGAAGGTTTATAGATATCAAATTTAATTAAATAATTCAATTACTCGTAATTATGTGATGCTTATAAATTAATGACATAATTGTTTAATTGTTATGAGTATATTGAAGTTCATTGATTATAAATATTTAAGGGTCGCCCAAAGGTTGACTAGTCATTTATAATCTATGGACATGATGTGGTCAATTAATATGCTTGGTTAGGTATGTTTAGCATATCCAAAGATAGCAAACAGATCTAATTTGAGTATATATATTGCCAAGCATGTAAAATTAAAATTAAGCACCAATTATGTTTACTGTAGTATATTGTTGTATCACCCAAAGGAGAACTCCAATATACACTTATTGTTTAATTGATGGAGTGAATATTATTTAAATATATTGCTCAAAGCATTAATGTGTGAGCATATTCTATATGTTCCTATTTCTTTTCATTCGCAATCTATGTTGTTCAAACTTTTAATGGGCTTAATTTCTCTGAATGGCAAACAAGTTCAGTTTCATCTTGGTGTTCTGGATCTTGATTTGGCACTCATAAATGAGAAACCCACTGCTCTTACTAACTCTAGCAGTGCTGAACAGAGGTCTTTCCATAAGACTTAAGAAAGATCAAACAGACTTAGCTTGATGTTCATGCGAATGACTGTAATAAACAACATCAAGTCCACAATTCTTGTTACTAAAAGTGCTAAGAAATTTATAAAGTTTGTGGAAGCACGTTCCCAATCTGACTCTGCTGATAAGTCACTTGCTTGACATTGATGAGTACTTTAACCAACATTAAGTTTGATGGTTCTCGTACTATGTATGAGCATGTTGTTGAAATGACAAGCATAGCAGCAAACTAAAGACAATGGGATTAGAAGTGAATGAGAATTTTCTTGTGCAATTCATTATCAATTCCTTGCCTCGTGAGTATGGTTCATTTCACATGAGTTATAACACTATGAAGGATAAGTAGAATGTGAATGAACTACAAAGTATGCACATTCAAGAGGATGCAAGAATTAAGAAACATTGAAATCATTTTATTAATCTCATGGGTCAACAAGGAGCTGGAAAGAAATCAAAGAAATATAAGAAAGGAAAGAGAAAACAACGACCACTAAAGATAAATGGGTCATTTGCTCAAATCCATAAGAAGGAACAAAAGGATGATAAGTGTCACTTTTGCAAAAAGCATGGACACTATCAGAAAGATTGCCTGAAACGTAAGGCGTGGTTCGAAAAAAAGGTAAGCCTACGGCTTTTGTATGTTTCGAATCAAACCTAACTGTTGACCCAATTAGGATTTTGATGATTAACAAAATTATTTGAGTATAACATTGAAGTTACTAATGATTTTGATTAAGTTTTTTCAGATTATAAGTCGATTTGATAATCAAAATCAAGAGTCAAATCAAGTTCTGGTTCAAATCTAATGTCAAGGTAAGATTGCAGACATTAGAGTCGACACATGGAATCGCAGAGTCGACTCCGAAAAATGGCACAGACTTAGAGTCGATCCCGGGACTGTTAGAGCCGACTCCAACAGAAAAGATAGAACGATATTTTTTCAGGCCACGACTTAGAGTCAACTCCCAGACTGTTAGAGTCGACTCCAGAAGAATTTTGTGTCAACCCCAGAAAAGTCAGAGACGACTCCAGATCGAGCGGATTAAAGAATTTCGAGTTAGAGCCGACTCCAAAAAAGTTAGAGCCGACTCCAGAATGTCAGACACGGCTCCAGAACTGTCAGAACGACTCTAAACTATATCTTTATCTATTTTAATCCCAATGGCTATTGTTATTTATGGATCTAATCCTTCTTACACTTGTTTCTAACGGATAGTTTCAAACTATTTATGGATTAATCGGGATCTATAAGAAGAGGGTTTGTTGCATCCCAAAAGAAGAGACAAGAGAGGCAAAAAGAAAAGAATAGAGACAAATCTTTGAGATCTATCTGAAAAGAAAAGAGGAAAAAACTTGTAAGGAAAGATCATACTGATTCCCCAAAAGAAGAGAGAGAGATTCCAAGCTTTTGTTGTTCTATTTCGAAGAAATCTCAAGAGAAGTAAGAAGCCCTAGTTTTCTGATCTTCTGAGTCACAAGAGCATCTTGAAGGAAGATCCATTCAAAGGAAGAGAAGGAAGAAGCCACCAAGATTTGCAAATCATGCTTTGATTCCTATCCTCTTATTATTGTTTCATTATTGTATATTTTCTTATTGGAGGAGCTGTTTATCTTGTAAAAATAAATATTGTTTGTTGGGTCAATCTGGTGATTGATTCAGTTGAGGCTGTTAGCCTTGTGCAAGCATTAGCTTGTGGTGATAGGTTTTGTGCTAGTGAGCCTTGAAAACCAGCTGGGTTCGTTGTGCACCCGAGAAAACAACAAGTTCGAGTTGTGAGCTTGCAAAACAACTCTGCTGTAATAGTTTGATTATAGTGTGGACCCAAGAGGTACTTGGGAGTGGACGTAGGTGTAGGTACACCGAACCACTATAAAATCTCCTGTGTTTTCCGTGATTATCTCTTTATCTTCAACTCTCTAATTGTGCTTGTTCAGTCTTAATTTGTGTGAATCTAAGTTTTTATTTCGCTTGGGGTTATCTTTCAAAAGAGTTTAAATTTTTGAAAAACCCAATTCACCCCCCCTCTTGGGTTGCTATCTGGACCAACAATTGGTATCAGAGCTAGTGCTCATTTGATTTGATCTAACGATCAAGAGTCAAAGATCCACATGGCAACTCAAGCTGGTTCATCTTTTTCGAAGGCCAATCTACTAATAGACCACCCTTATTTAATGGTTCAAACTATGGTTATTGGAAGGCTAGAATGAAAATTTTCATTCAAGCACTTGACTATGATCTATGGAGTATCATAGTCAATGAACCACACACACCCACTGCTAGAATTAATGACATGGAGATTCCTAAACCGGAAACGGAATATGATGAACATGATAAAAAATTGGCACAACTCAATGCCAAAGCAATGAATGTTTTATTCTGCTCATTAGATGCAAATGAATTCAATCGCATATCTATTTGCATTTCTGCTAAGAAAATATGGGATAGACTTGAGGTTACCATGAGGGAACAAATCAAGTCAAGGAATCCAAGATTAACATGCTAGTTCATAAGTATGAATTGTTTAAAATGGATGTATGTGAATCTATTGCTGATATGTTTACAAGATTTACTGATATAGTTAATGGTTTAAAAAGTCTTGGTAAATCTTATGATAATTCTGATCTTGTGAGAAAGATTTTGCGTTCCTTGCCTAGGACTTGGGAAGCTAAAGTGACTGCTATACAAGAGGCAAAGGATCTAAGTACCCTACCCCTAGAAGAATTATTAGGATCCTTGATGACTCATGAGCTTCAAATTAA
>UESW01005012.1:46205-83919 GCA_900491605.1 Calamus simplicifolius | reverse complement strand
TTGATGAGTCTTTAGCATCAAGTTCAGATAAAATTGATGATGAGGAAGATACATCTTTGATTGAAAGAGATATTGAAAAATTAAATGTATCTTCAGATCAAGAACCTAAAGTTAAGGATGATGACTCACCTAAGGATGATGGTATTGATATTGCTCATAATGATAAAGATCTACCTAGAGATTGGAGATATGCTTATGGTCATCCTAAGGACCTAATCATAGGTGATCCATCTCAAGGTGTAAGGACTAGATCATCAATGAGAGATATCAATAATCATCTTGCATTTGTATCTCATATAGAACCTAAAACTATAGAGGAAGCTGAGAAAGATAGTTATTGGATGTTAGCAATGCAGGAAGAGTTAAACCAATTCACTAGGAACCAAGTCTGGACCCTAGTAGATAAACCTAAAAATCACCCTATAATAGGATCTAAATGGGTTTTTAGAAATAAATTGGATGAAAATGGATTGGTAATTGAAATAAGGCTAGATTAGTTGCAAAAGGATATAATCAAGAGGAAGGTATAGATTTTGATGAAACTTTTGCACCTGTTGCTAGATTAGAAGCCATTAGGCTACTACTTGTATTTGCATGTCATATGAATTTCAACTTATTTCAAATGGATGTTAAAAGTGCATTTCTAAATGGTTTTATAAATGGGGAAGTTTATGTTGAACAACCTCCTGGTTTTGAAGATCATGAATTTCAAACCACGTCTTCAAACTACACAAAGCACTTTATGGTTTAAAGCAAGCACCTAGAGCTTGGTATGATAGATTAAGTGAATTTTTAATTGAAAATGACTTTTCTAAGGAAATGTTGATAAAACCTTGTTTTTTAAAAGAAAAGAAAAGGATTTATTAATCATTCAAATTTATGTTGATGACATTATATTTGGTGCTACTAACAATCTCCTTTGTCAAGAATTTGCTAAGCTAATGCAGGGAGAATTCGAGATGAGCATGATGGGAGAACTAAACTTCTTCCTTGGACTTCAAATCAAACAAGAGAAAGTGGGGATTTTTATTAACCAAACAAAGTACACAAAGGAAATACTCAAGAAATTTGGTATGGAATCTGTTAAACCTCTTGGTACCAATGAGTCCCTCATGCAAGCTGGACAAGGATGAAGAAGGTAAGAAAGTATCAAAGCATTACAGAGGTATGATCGGATCACTTCTTTACCTAACTGCAAGTAGGCCAGATATCATGTTTTCTGTTTGCTTATGTGCAAGATATCAATCTAATCCTAAGGAATCACATTTATTTGCTGTTAAAAGAATCTTTAGATACTTAAATGGAACTAAAAATGTAGGATTATGGTATTCTAGAGACTCAACCTTAAAATTGATTGCTTATTCTGATTCTGACTATGCTGGTTGTTAATTAGATAGAAAGAGTACAAGTGGGGCATGCCAACTTCTAGGAAATAACTTAATCTCTTGGTTTAGCAAGAAGAAAATTCGGTTGCATTATTCACTGCTGAGGCAGAGTATGTTGCAGCTGGAAGTTGCTGTGCTCAAATCTTTTGGATTAAGCCACAACTTAAAGATTATGGTATCATACTTGATAAAATTCCTATTAAATGTGATAATACTAGTGCTATTAATCTAACTAAAAATCCAATTCAACATTCAAGAACTAAAACATTAAATTAGACATCACTTTATTAGAGAACATGTAACTAACAAAGATGTCTGTCTTGAATATGTTAATACTAATGATCAATTAGCTAATATTTTTACCAAACCTTTGTGTGATGAAAGATTCTGTTATCTTAGAGGAGAATTAGGAGTTTGTGATCCTTTAGAATGATTTTCTGAAACTCTTAAGGACAACAACTATCTAGACTTCATTAATTTCTTGAAAATCCTCTATGTCCAATAAGGAAATCTATCTAGAAATTTGATTCATTGTTTCCCCAATTGTTAAGGAACACTTATCTAGAGTTTGATGATTAATTTGATCAGTTTCAGATCCTTGAAATTTGAATTTTTCTCTGAAACTATTGTGGAGTCGATACCTTCATATTTTGATATTCTGTCTGGGCAATTAGAGCCGACTCTGGCTTCTGTAGAGCCGACTCTAATTTGGGCGCTGATAGATTCTCTGGTTCGGAGCCGACACCTCGTTTTCGGGAGTCGACTCTAAGTGAAACTAGGTCAAAATAAAAAGGGCGGAGTCGACCCCAAACGAAACCCATCGTCTCAAACCTTTCTAAAATTGTTCCAAACTGATTCCAACCCTTCAAACTCTTCAAATCCCTTGATTACTCACTCCAATCGAATCCCATGGTTCCCAAAAGGCGTGCTATCATTGGTGGTTCGACTGTTCCGACGAAGCGCCTTTCAAATCGGAGGCAACCTTCGTCATCTTCTTTATCTACCACTCAGGATGACTCTCCACCCTCACCATCTTCTCCACGAGTTGACCAATTAGCGGGTAAGGCCATTACTACCGGAAGAAAAGTAGATTTTGACTTTTTTGTTTTGGAGGGCTTTGCTATTGGACGCTTGTTGAAAGAAATGGGATGGGAGAAGGTCTGATCCTTGGATGTCCCTACTTACCCTGCCCTAGTGAGAGAATTTTATAATGATTTGTGTATGTTGAGAGAGGAGTTCAATCAGTTGAAGGATGAGATCAATTCAAGACTTGACATGATTTCTTTTTTCATTAGCAATTCCGTAGAATCCTTTAGCACTGATCCTCATAAGATTTTTGAAAGGATGGAAGGCATTGCAGACGGTTCTGGAACTTATCTTCATGCTACCAGTCAACTAAAGAAAGATATCGACCTCGCCGTCTCTCAATTGAAGCTTATCTTGAAAGTTTTAAGAAGACTCAAAAGATGATATTATGGAAATGATTGGACATTTTAAAAAATTGTGTATAAGCATATTTGATTTTGATATCATATCCTAGGTTGTATCTTAGGATTTCTTGCTTTCTAGCATGTATCTAGGAATTACATACTTGAATATGTCACTTTTTTTTGAAACACATGTAATGAATCTTGCTTTGGAATACAATTACACTTTTATTTCAAAGTTGTCTATGATTGATTGATTGAATTTCAATGAATGAGTTTACTATCTTTATGATTAATTGAACCAACAATCCCGCTCTGATAACATTCTTTATTGCTTTTAAATTCACCTTATTGCTGATAACAAAAAAGGGGGAGAGAAAATTGTATATGCATAAAGAAATAAGAATGGAAGAATATAAGATTAAAGGAATATAAGATTTCAATCAATTGGCATATCTAAACAGGGGGAGAGAAATTTTGAGATTTATAAATTCTAATCAATTTGTATAAAAAATGATCAATTAATTTCAGGGGGAGTTATTCAATGCAGGGGGAGCTTAATAATTTCTCCATATAAAAGTTAAATCATCTTGATTGATGTTTATAATAGAACTCTGAACTCAAGTATTTTTTTAAAGTTTATTTTGAATATTGGCATCAAATTCTCTGTTAGGAAGTCTCAAAGCTTTAACAAGTCTATAATTCTTCATTCAAATAATTTTTTAATGCATATACTCAAAGTTTTTGTCATCATCAAAAAGGGGGAGATTATTGACCCAATTGAGGATTTTGATGATTAACAAAACTATTTGAGTATAACATTTGAAGTTACTAATAATTTTGATTAAGTTTTTTAGATTATAAGTCGATTTGATAATCAAAATCAAGAGTCAAATCAAGTTTTGGTTCGAATCTAATGTCAAGGTAAGATTGCAGACATTAGAGTCGACACATGGAATCACAGAGTCGACTCCGGAAAACGGCACAGACTTAGAGTCGACTCCGGGACTGTTAGAGCCGACTCCAACAGAAAAGACAGAATGATGGTTTTTCAGGCCACGACTTAGAGTCGACTCCCAGACTATTAGAGTCGACTCCAGAAGAATTTTGTGTCAACCCCAGAAAAGTCAGAGACGACTCCAGATCGAGCGGATTAAAGAATTTTGAGTTAGAGCCGACTCCAGAAAAGTTAGAGCCGACTCCAGAATGTCCAGAATGTCAGACACGGCTCCAGAACTGTCAGAACGACTCTAAACTTTATCTTTATCTATTTTAATCTCAAGGCTATTGTTATTTATGGATCTAATCCTTCTTACACTTGTTTCTAACTGATAGTTTCAAACTATTTATGGATTAATTGGGATCTATAAGAAGAGGGTTGTTGCATCCCAAAAGAAGAGACAAGAGAGGCAAAAAGAAAAGAATAGAGACAAATCTTTGAGATCTATCAGAAAGGAAAAGAGAGAAAACTTGTAAGGAAAGATCATACTGATTCCCCAAAGAAGAGAGAGAGATTCCAAGCTTTTGCTGTTCTATTTCGAAGAAATCTTAAGAGAAGTAAGAAGCCCTAGTTTTCTGATCTTCTGAGTCTCAAGAGCATCTTGAAGGAAGATCCATTCAAAGGAAGAGAAGGAAGAAGCCACCAAGATCTGCGAATCAGGCTTTGATTCCTATCCTCTTATTATTGTTTCATTATTGTATATTTTCTCATTGGAGGAGTGTTTATCTTGTAAAAACAAATATTGTTTGCTGGTCAATCTGGTGATTGATTCAGTTGAGGCTGTTAGCCTTGTGCAAGCATTAGCTTGTGGTGATAGGTTTTGTGCTAGTGAGCCTTGAAAACCAGCTGGGTTCGTTGTGTACCCGAGAAAACAACAAGTTCGAGTTGTGAGCTTGCAAAAAACTCTGCTGTAATCAGTTTGATTATATTGTGGACCCAAGAGGTACTTGGGAGTGGACGTAGGTGTAGGTACACCGAACCACTATAAAATCTCCTATGTTTGCCGTGATTGTCTCTTTATCTTCAACTCTCTAATTGTGCTTGTTCAGTCTTAATTTGTGTGAATCTAAGTTTTTATTTCCGCTTGGGGTTATCTTTCAAAAGAGTTTAAATTTTTGAAAAACCCAATTCACCCCCCCTCTTGGGTTGCTATCTGGACCAACACTAACAGAAGTTCCTTATAATACTTAGTAGATTGATACTGGTTGTACCACTCATGTTTCTAATACGATGCAGGGATTCCTTATGATCCAAACCATAAACCCAAATGAAAACTTTGTCTCAATTGGAAACAGAGTCAAAGTTCCAGTTGAAGCTGTTAGAACCTATCATTTGATTCTAGACACTGGACATCATTTAGATCTTTTTCAAACACTTTATGTCCCTTCTATTTCTCGTAATTTAGTTTCTTTATCCAAACTTGACTCAATTGGATATTCTTTTAAATTTGAAATGGATGTTTCAGTTTGTTTAAACACAATCATCTTATTGGTTCTGGTATTCTTTCTGATAGTTTGTACAAATTTAAGCTTGATAGTCTTTTGCTGAGACATTGTTAACCTTGCATCATAATGTTGGTATTAAACATGGTTTAGTAAATGAACAATCAGCTTACTTGTGGCATAAACGTTTGGGTCATATACCCAAAGAAAGAATTGAGAGATTAGTAAAGAATGAAATCCTTCCCGATTTAGATTTTACTGATCTTGGGATTTGTGTGGATTGTATTAAAGGAAAACACATAAAACAGACAATCAAGAAAAGTGCCACAAGAAGTAAACAGCTCCTTGGAATTATACACACCGATATATATAGGCCGTTTGATGTTCCATCTTTTGGTGGAGAAAAGTATTTTATCACCTTTATGATGATTTTTCACGTTATGGCTATGTCTATTTATTGCATAAAAAATCTCAATCGGTAAATGCTCTAGAAGTGTTTATCAATGAGGTTGAAAGATAACTAGATAGAAAAGTAAAAATTGTTAGGTCTGATAGAGGTGGTGAATATTATGGAAAGTATGATGAATCTGGACAATGCCCTGGTCATTTGCCAAATTCCTTGAAAAGCATGGCATATGTGCTCAATACACAATGCTTGAAACACCAGAACAAAATGGTGTTGCAGAAAGGCGTAATCGAACTCTAATGGACATGGTTAGGAGTATGTTAAGCAATTCATCATTACCCTCATTATTGTGGATGCATGCTTTAAAGACTGCAATGTATTTGCTAAATAGGGTTCCTAGTAAGGCAGTTCCAAAGACTCCTTTTGAACTGTGGACAGGAAGGAAACCCATTTTGAGGCATTTACATGTTTGGGGTTGCCCGGCGGAAGTAAGGATTTACAATCCACATGAAAAGAAGTTGGACTCAAGAACAACCAGTGGTTTCTTCATTGGTTATCCAGAAAGATCAAAAGGGTATAAATTTTATTGTCCTAACCATAGTACAAGAATTATTGAATCTGGAAATGCAAGGTTCATTGAGAATAATGAAATTAGTGGGAGTTTGTAACCACATAAAGTGGAAATTCAAGAAGTTAAGGTGCAAGTTTCTTCACCTATAACTTCTTCTCAAGTTGTTGTTCCTAGAGCTATTGAACCTTTTAATAACTTTCAAGAACAACAAATTAATGATCAAACACCACATAATGATGATACTACTAATGAACTTGCAATAAATGAACCCAATGAAGTAGCATTAAGAAGGTCTCAACGACAAAGAAGAACCGCTATTTCTGATGATTATGTAGTTTATCTACAAGAATCAGATTTTGATTTGGGTATTAATGATGATCCAATTTCTTTTTCACAAGCCATGCAAAGTGCTAATTCATCTAAATGGTTAGATTCCATGCAAGATGAGTTAAAATCAATGGATTACAATGCAGGGATCTTGTTGAATTGCATGAAGGTTATAAAAGAGTTGGGTGTAAATGGGTCTTTAAGGCTAAACGACTCAAATGGCAATATTGAACGTTGTAAAGCCAGACTTGTTGCCAAAGGTTTTACTCAAAAATGTGGCATTGACTACACATAGACCTTTTCTCCAGTCTCTAAGAAAGACTCATTTAGAATTATTATGGCACTGGTAGCTCATTATGATTTAGAGTTGCATCAAATGGATGTGAAAACCGCCTTTCCAAATGGAAGTTTGAAAGAAAAGGTTTATATGGACCAACCTGAAGGTTTTTATTTGAAGGAAAGGAACACATGGTGTGTAAACTGAAGAAGTCAATATACGGACTTAAGCAAGCTTCCCAACAATGGTATCTTAAGTTCAATAATACCATTACATCCTTTGGATTTAAAGAAAACACCGTTGATCGGTGTATATATCTGAAGGTCAGTGGGAGCAAAATCATATTTTTGATTCTGTATGTTGATGATATCTTGCTAGCTACTAATGACCTTGGCCTATTGTATAAAACCAAGAATATTCTCTCTAAGAACTTTGAAATGAAAGATATGGGTGAGGCATCCTATGTGATTGGAATCGAAATATTTCGTGATAGATCACAAGGAATGTTAGGTTTGTCTCAGAAGGTATATATTAATAAAGTTCTTGAGAAATTCAACATGAACAAATGCTCTGCAAGTGTTGTCCCAATTCAGAAGGGAGATAAATTCAGCCTTATGCAATGTCCAAAGAATGAATTGGAATGCAAACAAATGGAAGAAATACCTTATGCATCAATTGTTGGTAGCTTGATGTATGCTCAGACATGTACCAGGCCAGACATCAGTTTTGCTGTCGGGATGCTAGGCAGCTATCAAAGTAATCCAGGAATAGATCATTGGAGAGCTGCAAAGAAGGTACTAAGGTATTTGCAAGGAACGAAGGATCACATGCTTACCTACATAAGATTTAATGATCTTGAGGTCAAGGGATATTCAGACTCAGATTTTGCTGGATGTGTTGATACTAGAAAGTCCACATTTGGCTATTTGTTCCTTTTAGCTGAAGGAGCAATCTCATGGAAAAGTGTGAAGCAGTCTGTCATTGCTGCATCTACTATGGAAGCTAGTTTGTGGCATGCTTTGAGGCCACAAATCATGGTTTATGGCTGCGAAATTTTATTTCAGGACTTGGGGTTGTCGACAGTATTGCCAAGCCGCTAAAATTTATTGTGATAACTCCGCAGCAGTCTTCTTTTCTAAAATGACAAAGTATTCAAAGGGTGCTAAACATATGGAATTGAAATACTTTGCCGTTAAAGAAGAAGTTCAGAAACAAGAGTGTCAATTGAACATATTAGCACCAATCTCATGATTGCAGATCTGCTGACTAAAGGGTTGCCGCCAAAGACATTTCATGAACATGTCGAAAGAATGAGCATTATTGAAAACCATTAGTGATGTTATGTTTAAAGCTTTAAGTTCCTTATGTATTTGACACTCTGAGCTTAATTAATTATTATTTCTGAATTACTTATGGATCCTGTTTACTTATGCTAGTATATATACATAAATGAATTATGAGAATATTAACAGGATTTGTCTTTGATAAAGACATCATTGTTAGACCTTATTGCAATTCCCATTATAGGTCATGTTAAGTATAGAACTAGTAATGTGATACATGGAAGGGAGTACGTCAAAACAATAGCATACAACCGCCATGATCCTTATTAGTTTTTGCTTAATGATGATTTCATGTTTGACCAATATTATGAAGGATTTTAGCTTTTGTTATGTGCATATGATTGATTATTAAACCAGTATGTTTAATATCTTACATGGGCCAAGTGGAGAATGTTAGCGTTTCCTTTTATGTGGCCCATGTGGATATATGATTGATTTATTATTTATTTATTCTAAATGATATTTATGATATCTGATTTTATCAGATATTTAAATTTAAGTGATAATAATGGTTTAATAAAGCTAATTTCCTATTGGTTTATTTTTAGGAAGTTGTTATCTGATAACCTCTCTTTGATGGAAAGAGAAACTTATCGTATTATCAGATTGGTCCTCTCTCTCCTATATATATAGTCTATTTGACCATCAAAATAAAGGAAGAGAATTAGGAAAGAGGGAGAAACTCAATATGTCGTTAACACATACACAGCCTCTTGTTCCTTGTTAACGAAGAACGAATATCAATGGATCAAGGTACACATTTTTTGATTTATGTTTTTATGTATGTTTTCATGTAAAAATCATTTATTCTAAATCTTGGCCATTATATTTATTAAAGAATCCTTTAATGGATCTTACACCATGACCTCCTCCGCCTACCCTCGGCGATGGCAACTCTACAGTGTAATAAATATTATATATCGTGGCAAATAACATAGCTCTTGCTTACGGAGCCGGACCACCAACCCGCAACTCGGATCAATGACGAGCGCTTGTAAGGAGTAGAAGTATACGTCAAAAAAAAAAAAAGTATATAATGTGTGAAAGCTCTCCCTCTTTGTGTGTGTAATTATGAATGGCTTGTTGCGTGTAAAAGAATTAAGAAATGAAGCAAATGCCCTAAAAATATAATTTCTTATGCGAGTAAATTATATATAAATATAATTATTCATAAAATAAATCATAATTTTTTATACGCAATTTGAAATCATTTATATTTTTGTTAAATTTAAAAAATAAGTAATTATATTACTCTCCAGGCATCTAACAGCCTGCATTATTGATGGCTCGCCATCAATTTGTCAATTAAAAAAATTTTGTTTAAGTTTATGAATTATCAAGATTTTGTTCCAAGTTAGTAATCTAAACATTATTACCTCTTTACTAGGAAGCTATTTTCAAACACAAATATAGCATTTGATTCATGATAACAGAATGTCATCAAAAATTTTACATTATTACACTTAATAATTAGATTATATAGAACACAAGATTATGATGTTTGATTTGCCTTAATGATATTTGTTTAGATTTCTAGGAATGCAAGATTCACATTACCATATTTTTAAATTTTATTTATTTTATTATAGATTATTAATTTATATTTAATAGTATTTAAACAGTATAATTATTTATCATATATTATATATAAAATACTAAAAAATATTATAAATTATTTAAATATAATAATTTTATATACAAGAATGTCATAAATATTAAATTAAAATATTAAAATTTATGTTAATATTAAATTTAATATTAATATTAATATATTATATATATATTGAATATTAAATATTTAAATATATTAAGTTTATATTAAAATATAATTAGATTAAATATTATTAAATATTTAGCCAAAGTATAATATAAGATTATCAAATTTAAATATTCCTAAGTATATATAAATATTAATAAGATCAAATAATATTAAGTATTTGGTTAAAGGTATAATGGGATGACTAAATTTTGGTAATCTCAAATACCACCTTTTATAAGGAATTAAATTATCATGATTTATGATAATTTTAGATCACAAAAAATTAAATATAAATTAATATATTTAATTATGAAGCGTGATGATTTGCATAGTAATTCTAGGTTACAAAGTAGGTTATCATTAACCAAATGTTCTAAAAAACTTCTAACCTAATAAGCCAATAGTATCTTTTAATCTATCTTATCTCCTAATATAATTTCTTTGAGAGGCTTTGATTTTTTTTATTTTAATAAAATTAAGGTGGTCGTCCCCTTATTTCCCTCAAAAGGATATATGTGTGTGTATAATAGAAAATAACTGGTACCAAAGGTAGTTGGAAACTTGTGCTCTGTACCACTAGTTGATAGGGTCCAGAAGAAGGGTTGTTGATTTTTAACATGCTAATTCATAGAAAACTACGAGTTCAACGCTTGAAGTCATAAATACAAATCCATATCCAAAAAAAAAAAAACGCTAACCAATATACTCTTGGCAATCCAAGCGAAGTCATAATATTAATCCGTATTCAAATAAAAACGCCAACCAATCTACTGTTGAGAATCCAAACAAATGCTCCTAATAAAATGCTAGATGTAAGCTGGAAGTCTAGCTCACAAGGTTTCTTTGTCATGGAGTCAACTTGGAGAAGGAACCACACGGTTTGATGGTAGCAAAATTTAAAGCTTCTTCTAATTCTCTACGTAGAGTAAGAAGTATAGGCAACATATATGGCATCCAACCCACTAAGTCTTTTATGTATGGTAGGGTTAGGTTTTGAAAAACAAAACTATAGGAGTCCTAATTAAAAATAAAAATCAATATAATTCTAAATGTAGATCAAATTGGTAGATGTTTTAGAGCTAAAATTTTTGTAATGAATTGTGTAATATTTTAAGAACCTATATTAAGCTATGAGCTAATCTTTTTCACTCACAAATGATAAACCCCGCAATTTAAGTATAACTTAACATTGAACTTGCATCACTTCCCTCTTAAATCATAATAAGCATTATTATTATTATTATTATTATTATTATTATTATTATTATTTAAGTTAATATTGATAAAAAAATACAATCATTTACCTTGTATTTTGAAATATTTATTAAAAAACATGATAACAATGTTCACATAATGTGATAGTGGTGCCACAGTAACATTTGGACCAAATCTCACTCTTTAACATTTGCATTCTCACTTAGAACCATCAAACAAGATAGCCTTGACTCCATTATCAACATCATCTACGTAGTTGAATTCCAACAGTTTTACTATGAAATTTGAACTAGCTTTGGCAGGTGAGACCAGTTCGTATACATGCTTCGTGAGATGAAAGACTTCATCTAATACTAATTTTCACTAGAGACTTGATTCTAAGCCTAAAATCGCCTCCATCAAGTGGACTATTCTCGTCATAGTGCTTGCCGAGATCAGTTAAAACTGAATTTTTATATTCTTACATCTAAGCCCCTCATAGTATAATTTTCTATCATCATGGCGTTAAACGCAAAATCGCCTATTACTATTTCATTCTTATATATAAGCGCCCCACAATTTAGAAATTAGATATAAGTTCCTCTGTTGTCACATCGTTAAAATTTCAAATCGTCTCTATCAAAATTGAACTACACTCGGCAAGCTGCATGCCGGAGATAGGAAAAACTGAAAGGATTCTTACATATAAGCCCCGTACAATGTCAAAACTACAGAAAAGTTTCCTCAGCTATCATCAACGTTGGAATTGACCTTTCGCATTCTTACATATAAGTCCCCTCTGATACCAAAATCAGAGCTAAGTTTCGTCTGATCGTTGAGTGCCCCATCTCAACAGCGACGAACCAACGACGGCCGGGCGACGCCTCTCTCTCTCTCTCTCTCTCATCCATCGCTTCTCTCCGTGCTATCCCAAATCTTCTCAGCGAGTGTCGCTTGAAGCCCTTTTCCACTAACTGGATTCGATCTCCTCCTCTTTCCGAGGAATCTTCGAAAATTTTCTGGAAATTTTACTCGCAGGTATGTAGAAAATTTCTTTTTCCTGACCGCGATTTGTGGGAACGCAAGGGATCTGATCTTTTTGTGTTTCCTTTTTTTTCTATTATTTAGTTTCTCTTGCATTAAACCCCCAAACTGATTTATTTGTCTCCTTTAAAAATCGGCTAATTAATCCTCAAAATTTTCATCGTTTTCCCCTCCCAATTGATGTAATTCCATTGCTTGGTGGGTTGTTTGTGACTCACATAATCATATACTTGGAGATTAATTGGAGATTCTCATTAATTCCTGGTCTCATTCGCAGTTCCACTGGGAAGTGAAGCCACAATTATATGGGCATCCAAAGCCAGTATAAGGCCCAATGGCTGTTGATATTTGGTCTCTTCTTCCTCTTGATCTTTACCAGCAATTGGGCATGTTATACCTTTGCTTTGCTCCTGACGAGGTTAGCATGAAATTTTATTGTGCTGCACTCGACTCTCGCCACATTGTTTTTTTTTTAATTGTCATTAGGTAAGATAATAATGTTTTCAATAAACTTGAGTGTTGTCTTCGAAGAAATACATGTTCTCTTTCTATTGATTTTGCCTTTGTTGCCACATGTTTTTATGTCATACTCGTTCCATTGATGATACCTTTATTGCTATCTGATTTTGGTCGCATTTTACTTTGATTATAAATTTTTAATACTTATGTTTCTACGTACTGGAATTAATTTCAGGTCAGCAATTTGGGAAGCAGTGATGGAAGAATCTTTTGTTGTTTGCCATGCTCTCAAGCTTACCTTGCCAGCTCTTATTTTGATCACCACAAAAGCCTACTTGAATCAGAGTTTCATGATTTTTTAGCTCAGGAATTTGGTACAAGTGATTTGTGTAGAGGGCTGGCTAATGATATTAATGTGCTTGGACTTTCAGACCTGCACCGACGTCTGAGTGGTGAAGGTTCTCATCGACATGTGGTTTCCACCTTGAGATTCGTTAACCATTCAGATGTTGTGAAGTGGCTTGGTGCTTACTCTTGTGAAGCAGTGATTATTGAAAGACTCCCAATTGGAGTCTTTGCAGATCCATTTGAGCTGCAACATCTTGTCCGTCGTGGAGGTAGAAAGCTTATCATTATTCTAGCAGCAAAGCCAATTGACTTCTGCTCCTTTTTAAGGGTTAACTTTATTTTTTTTCAAACATCCTTCCTCTTCAGCTTTTCTTGATGCTGCTGTTCTTGGAGACACAAATCTGGAATTACCCTCTGCTCTGTCCAACAGATCAATTGTTGAAATTCACATGGATATTAGGAATGACTTGTTGAAGAACTATGAAACAGTCATTCAATTACCGCTCCATGCTAGATACCCGGTGAGTATTAAGAAACCAGAAAACTTGTCACACATTTCTTCTAATGTTTCATGTTATTTAAGTTTTCTTCTGTATAATTTTGGTGGTCGTATGCTGAAATTAGCCTTTTATATAATTAAAAATTGTAAATTTTATGTGGTGAATCGTTCAGTGGATGAACATAATTTACTTATCGAACTTAAATTTCTCAAAGCCTGTTACATTCAACAACTGGGAAGCACTCATTAATAAGTGTTTTTTTTTGACTTATCATTTTTGAGTATGACTTATGAACTTCTTAAAGTTGGACACATCGTATGTATAAAAGGCATGCTTGTTATTTTTCTAATGTGTCTCATAATGAATTTTCAATGCTAGACTGAGAATTGTCTCAAGTTTTATATTAAGATATTACAATATGGTCCACTATGGAAGCCTTGGGCTGTAAGGTGCCAAAGGATGACAGAAACCAGAAAAATTATGAATGTCGAAGAAGTCCATCATCACATTTCATGCTTGGGCTAGCATCATGAAGATGAAGCAAAATAAGATTAGTTTCAACCAAAGCATGTTAAACATGATCAGAGGCACATGGGGAGGGTGGTTGGGAGGTGTGTAACCTTATATCATGAAGCAGGGAAATGAAAGTCTGACTTCTTGAGGAGTGTGGCTAAAAGGTTACAAATTTCTGTTCCTATGGTGTCCCACATGTATAGATTTTTGAATCGTTCCAAATTTAAATATTTGTAGGGCTCCCTGCACCCATCTTAAAACTGGAATAGGACACCTGGACTCCATCTTATTCTTTAAGGGAATAGTAAACCAACCCTATAAGGATTGGAATCATTTCATCAAAGTTTCAAAGAAAATTAATGTGCCTTATTTGCATTTTCTTTACTGACTCTAGGACTTTTGAATTAAAATTAATTGCTTCAATGACTCCTAAGACACTATCTTATATCAAGTGGAAATTCTGATTTACTGAGTCTAAAGATGTTGGAGTAATTCTGTTGGATTTGTTCTTCTTTTCGCTTTCTCTTTTGAAACTTTCTTTCTTTTTTAATTCAACATTGTTTTTATTAGAAATTTGAAACTAGCTGCTTCATATAGAATATAAACTTTTCTATTCTATAAGAATGAAGTTGAATCCATGAGAAAACTTTCAATTGCAATTTCTTTGATTTACTTTAACTGCTGTATCAGATTGCAAATATCATTCTAGTGCTTCCCTAGCGAATGAGATAATTGATAGCATTGTAGTGAAATGGATATTGCCATGCTAATGAGATAATCGATAACATTGTAGGGAAATGGATATGACATGCTGTCTTCACATTTGCAATACTTGGATCTTAATTATATTGAACCTTCGATTCAATAACTCAGCATCAAGTGGGCAGACATTCAGAGATCAGTTTTATTTCAATGTTAACAAAATTTAATGTGAGGACTATTTTTATGATGGGTTTTCTATTCTTTAAAGTTAAATTAAAACAGAGGTCATAAACAAATGTAGATCAGTGTGGGCAACATTATTGTATATTTTGTCTTTTGCTCCTTATCTGGAGATCATTTCTCCTTTTATGGCACTGGGATCTCTTAAACCTGTTCTGGATATATAAAAGGTATTGTACAAGTGTCAGTCATCTTAAGAAGAACATGTGAACTAGCTCCTGTCATCTTCCACTTAACCTTTAAAGAATGGTTTGTCCCTTCTTCTATTTTCTAATGTACCATGCTCTGGTAGTTTAAACTTCAATTGCATTTGCGAGAATCAGTTCTGCAAGTTATCAGACATATAGTTCTAATTAGTTGATTTCATCTGCAGCCCCTTGACTCCAGTGGTTATGCAAGGATTGAAATAGGTAGACCAGACTTATTTGTACGTTGTAGACCAAAAAAATTACAGCCAGAGTCTTGTTCGTGGACACTCACAAATCTGGGTGCTGGATCTGCAAGAAGTGTCATGTGGCAAGTACCTTGTGGAAATGAAGGACATACGGGAATTGTATCCAGTATTACTTTTGTTTCAGCACTTGTCTGTGCTTTATTAATAGTTTTCTCTGCTATTTACTTTTCTGGGAGCAATGATATCAAATGCTCATAATAATCATTTAACAGCAACATTGCTTTTTTATGTTATTGGAAGCTTTTTCTCAATCCACTTTTCTTAAATTTGTATTGAATTTTTCTTCATGATTGTTAGCATAGGGAATTTTTGCTCTTTGTTTTTTTTTTTTAAATCTTTTCTACTATTCATCTTTTTGAACTGGTCACTGGGAAAACTGTTTGGTTAATTAGATGAACTTCACTGTATTGGACTCTGTTCCCTGGCATCTTTGCAGCTGGTGACTGTTTATTGTATTATCTCGTGTCTGGAAATCCATCCATTCTTGTTGCTAATTAATCCCTTCATAATACTGCTATGTCAAAGTTCATTCTTAGGGCTACCCCTTTGTACAATGGGCGTGGAGAAAGCCCAATAATCTACTTAGATTCAGTTTCTTACCATTTTCTGTCATTTTCTCCTTTATAACCTATTTCCTCTTCCCCTTTCCTTGGCATGGTATATCCTAGTCTAATAATGCTGCAGTTGTCGGCAGTGCTTGTACCCAGAAATTTCATGAAAATATATGTTGCAATGGGTTTCCAATGTGGTAGATGGGGAATATAGTTGAGGTAATTTTTGATTTTATGTTTTGCTTGTTTGGGTTATTGGGTGAACCATATATGCATTTATGTCAACAGATTCAAATTCTGTTGGCAGGATTAATATGATTCTTATTTATCTATTGAACTCTCTCGATGTAGTGCTTCAGGTTTTTGAAGTTAGAAAAAGATTAATGATGAAGTTTGCATTATTGTTTTTTCACCTAATGGCCTCCTGAATGGAATTAAGTGTTGCTTTAGTTTCTTATTGGGAAGGGAATTCATGTGGCTTTGTACCTGAAAGTGACAAACAAGAAAATGAACATGAAAACACGAAAGAAAAAGCGCAGTTGAACGGATTTGACATCTTTTTGAATAATTTGTATTGCATGATTCCTTGGTCTCTACATTCTCGCACTAATTTCTCCAATTATGTTGATATTCATGATTACAAATCTACTAACGTATCTATATTTTATCCATATTTTGATTGGCATTAAGGTGCCATCAAAAAAAAAAAAAAAAGTCAAATAGTTTATTCATTTCAGCATATATTGCCTTTGTATGGTTCCCTCTTGCTGCTGGAACAAAGATTTAGCAGATTGGTCCTTCTATATGAAGAGAATCTGAATAATTTCTTATCCCTAAATTCACTTTTTGTTTAGAGATAACTTGATGTTTTGTATGCATAAATATGGTAATATATTATTTACATATAATAGTCACCTATTGTTAGTATTATGACCAAATTACTTAGGATGGTATTGCTGATTTTGATTATTCACATCTTAGCTTGGTCTAGCATATATTCAAATGTATATAACTTACCAATGAGTAAATCGTGCACAACAGTACCAATTTGCATGGTAATATGATAACTTTGTGTCAGTTTGGTTGTCTCCAAATATGAAGAACTGAAACAAAGTGACTGAGGAAGGGTTCTCTTATTGCAATTAACAATATCATACAAATATATGGAACTCAGACAATGACTGACCACCTCATCACACTCCAAATAATTATAGGGGAAAACATTTTGAACATCACTAATACATGATAAAGCAAAGAACAGCAATCTTACAGTGATACCAATAACAAATATAATTCCGTTACAATCCATGAGCAATGTTATATGTCAGGTCACTAATTAAGCATGCTTATAAGCTTGCACCAATTTTTAGAACCAAATGCTTTTTTAAAAAATTAGGGCTTGCATATCCTTTTTCTCACGTTGTTATATTTTAGTGTCATGTAATCTGTAGTTGATTAGGTTGAGAAATTATAGTCAGAAATCCAACCATAGCATATTTCAATTCTTACCAACAAGCCCAGTTTTGACTGGTAAAGAACAAATCTAACATCCTTCAGTCTTTGTTATTACTGCTGGATCTTTCATGACAGATTGTCACATTAAAACAAACCTTAGTTATTTTCCATTGGTGGTAAGTTTTTCGACAACCTAATCCAAATATTCTATGTTGCTTTGAAACATCTTTTAAACAGATTTTATAATATAATTACATTTTATCATAAGACCACGTAATAACACAGCTCTAAAATAATGATTGAGAAAGAATTTTTTATGTTATAGCTTGAAAGAATTTAAGTATGTTATAGCTTGCACACATGATGACTTCAGTTACTGTCTCAAGTTAATGACCCTTCACCAACCTAAATACGACCTAATTAAGCACAGACTGTGCCCTGAAAAGGCTTTTAAGATTCTGTCAAACAAATGCCACGCAACCATTGCCAACTAGATGGTAAACCACATCACCCAATTATGTTCCCAACAATCAGGGATCCTATGATGGGCAAACTAAGGGCAGTCCTAACCTTTGCCATTTTTTTACAGTGGCTGCCCCAAGGACTCAATCCAGTTCCATTACACCCATCAGCCCGAGCTTTTACCATTACCAGTGGCATTACAAACTCAATGGTGTAAATTAGACTACTAGACATCCCCTAACACCGGGGACTTCCATCTGCTTGAAATTAAAAGGATGTCATTCTCTTCCAAAAGGAAAAGAAGCTTACAAAATTACATCTCAGTCTTGTATTCTATATATCACATAGAAGTTGGTTTCTCAAGACATTACAGTTTATCATGTAAGAAGTTATCTATCATCTTGGAACAAAACAAGGATGTTTTTGCAAGTCAAAATTAGGAACACAAACTTCCAGGTACCACAGAGGCTCAGATACTACTATATAGCTCAGATGCTAAACAGAAAAATATTCTGTCCCAGTATTGCTCCAGTGGTTGAGAAACAAGATAGAGACCTATACCACTTGAATTGGATGACAATATCTCATTTGCATGAGCCTATAAGACAAAAGGAATTAAAGCAACGTCAATGCAGTTCCATAAGATATAGTAAACTGGGAATTTATGTTTGCTGAACTAGAGAACTTAACAGTTAAACGCAAGAAAACACAATGCACTGTCTTGCATCATCTCACTTCAGATTTTGGAACCAGGTCAGTAAACAGCTTATTGGTCCTCAGAATTAAGTTAAATGCTCATCATAAACAGCTTATTGGAACCACTCCTTGTTAGCAAAATTGCTACTGGACAGAATGACACTGAGGATTTATTGGTCCTTAGAATTAAGTTAAATGTTCATCATAAACCTGAGCACTCATCACATGCAATGTACAAGATGATCTAAGAGGAACAGCACTGATCTTATCAGTGGTTTCCTTTTCATTCATGTGAACCAACGAATTCAAATCACTCAGCTGACCAGGGATCATCCACAAATGTTGCAGAATTTCAGGCATCATTCTATTTCTCTCCACGTTCCAGTTCTCTGTATCCAAATGCAGATGCTTTAATCTCTCCATGAAACCATGTGTGAGTTTGTCCTTTTAACAACTGAACTAAGCCTTTGAATCAGTGGGTTACTCCCTTGAGTTGCTGGCTCGTGGATTCCTCGCAAAACAATCTATCCACAAACTTTATGACTTATTAAAGACAACTATCAAACCTACTAGGATCAATCTTATTTGATGGGATCATATCTGATGTAGCTGATGAAGCCACGTATGAGTTAATGGCCAAAGCTGCATGACGGCAGAAGTTGAAAGGATATTGCGGATTCGGACTCAACCCCATCTTTCAAGGCCGCCGAGTCTGATTCCGGACTCAACCCATCTTTCAAGGCTGCCGAGTCTTCGGACTCGGCCCTAACTTCCAAGGCGGCCTTGTTTTTGGACTCAGCCCCAGCTTCCAAGGTGGCCTCGTCTCTGACAAGACCGGACCCATCAATGGCCTGGCCCACGTGCCTGACAAAACCAGGCCCTTCAACCATCTGCAGCCTACATGTTTGATGGGACAAACTCCACTAATTCTGGCATTGAGCCCAAAAGTCATCATCCATCATGAGGCTCTAATTACTCAGATCAGATGAGCCCAAAAAGTCATCATCCATCATGAAGTACCAATCATCCAAATCAAATGGGATAAATCCCACTAATTCTGACATTCCATCCAAAAAGTCATCATCTATCCATAAAGTCATCGTCCATCATGAGACTCCACTCATTCCATCGCTAGATGATAAGGAATATCCATAAAATGAGTAAGAGGAACCCCTAACCAAGGTATGAACACTCAAACGCTCAAAAAGCTCCAAAATTCTAACTCTCTCTTTCGAGCTTCCTTAAGCTCACGGCTATGATTCTGATCACTGACTTGAGTGTCGGAGGGTCCCTGCCGGAATATCCGGCCCCTGGAACTTCTTGCAGCACTGAAGGAAGGATAGCTTTTGATATTAAGTTGTAAGCCTTCGCTCCCTCTCCGACAACAATGGTTGTAACGCGTGCTCAGAAGGCTTCCGTCAGTTTTCTGAAGGGCATCCACAGCATGCCGAGCAGCAGAAGGCCAACCTCTCTGCTCCTTCTTTACCACTAGCTCTGGCTGCTCCACATGACCAACTAGCCACCCTCACCCAATAAGTCCAAGCCTTGGTTGTAGTAGTTCGCGAGCTGCAGGAGCAACACTCAATGGCACTCAACAGCCACCTAGGCCTCCCACATTATCTGCGGCAGCTGCACCAATTAGCCAGTAGTCCATTCATGGGAGATCTCCTCAGAGAGAGTCTCACTACCATCATGCTTCACCCAAGCACCACTATCTTGAAGCTCTCAAGAGGCCGTGGTCCCTCGCCCGCCATTCGAGCAGTCCCTCTCTTAGGCGGCAGCACGGAAGAAGCCCGAACGGAGGCATCACCACTAGCACCACTCCTTCCCTTACTCATCTTTCAAGTTATCGAGTGAGGATATCAATTATAAGGTGGAAAGGCACTTGGACGAACAACACTAGCGGTTGAAGGAGATTAGCCAGAGGCTTAACAATCAGTCAAAGGTGGACTACGACACTCGTCCACCCCTCACTCGCTGTATTATGGAAAAGCCTATTCCTTTTAGGTTTGCCTTCCATAGTTGGATCCATATGATGGTACCACGGATCCACTTGACCATCTCAAGAGCTACAAGGCTCTCATGCAAGTTCAAGGGGCGACTGATGTCCTTCTGTGTATTGCTTTTCTTATCACCCTTCAAAAAGCAATGCATGCATGGTACTTCCGTCTATCTCCGCGCAGCATTGACTCCTTTCGACAGCGGAAAAAAACTTTCTTGGTGCACTTCGACGCCTGTCGCACTACAATAAAATTCAGCTTTAGCGACGCCAAATTGCATCGCTAATGCATCGCTAAATCCATTAGCGATGCATTAGCGACGCAATTTGAGCATCGCTACGAACCTCGTTGCAACCTGCAATCCATCGTAATTGCATCGCTGAATAGCGATGCCAAAAATTGCGTCACTAATTTGCGACTAAATTGCAGTCGTCGCAATTTAGCGATGCATTAGTAACGCAAAGTTGCATCGCAATTTTGTGACTAATTGCATTGCAAAATTATGATAAAATATTGTATCACAAAATTGCGATGCCAAGCCAGGCATCAAATTTTGCGATGCCAGCTAGGCGTTGCAAAATTGCGATGCACGGCTGGCGTTGCAAAATTGTGACACCTTTGGCGTCGCAATATTTTGCAAAATTTAATTAAATATTTTAAAAAATAGTTGCAACAAAAAAATCATCACAATAGCATCGCTAATTAATTTTTTAATAAAATTTAAATCTTATAAATTAAACCTACTAATACAATTTTATTGCATTTAAATATTGATCAAACATTCATCACTCAATTTTTAAAAATATAAGAAATTAATATATTAATATTTTAAAGTTTTCATATACAAAACATAAGAAGTAAAGAAAAAAATACATCAAGAATATGCACTATCACGATCACGTGAAGGCTCCGAAGGCTGGAATGAACCATGCGACATGAGATGAGCCAAATCCTACATCTAACGCATCTGCGCTCTCATGTATGCAAGCTCCTGCTGAAAAAGCTAGAGGTGGGTACTGGGCCGTGCCTGGCACGGCATGGGTCAGGCCCATCGTGCCTCTAAAATTACAGTGTTGTGCCTGGCACGGCCTAGTAACAAACGGGCCGTGCTAGGCACGACATGGTAAAAAAAAATTCAGGCCTAGCATGGCCTGTGGCCCATTTTGGGCCACGGAATGGGCCACGGGCCGTGCCAGGCTACGCCGTGCCTAGCACGGCATGGCCCCTAACGGCTATATAGCCGTTTAGGAAGGAGTTTAGACCATTTTACCTCTCCCAACAGTATATAACAGCTATATCAAAGAGTATTTAAAAATTTGAAACTTCTATAAATAGCCCATTTCTTCTCATTCTTATCATACCAAACCAACTCTTCTCTTCTCTAGTACTACTATTTCTCTCTTCTAGCAAGTGCTCTAATAGATTAGCAATTTAATTTTTAGTTTGCAAGTGTCTTGCAAGTGGCAAGTACTCTAGCAAGTAGTCAAGTACTATAAGATCACTTCTTGTTGAGAGGCGAGAGCGCAAGAGGAAGCTCATAAATCTCGGCTCCATGCCTCCATCTTTGATCCTCTTCTCAATTCCTTTTTGTGGCTTAGTTTTTATTTTTTTTGCATTTATTAATTAAAAATTTTAGATATTGCATCTTTTAACGAAAGTAATTTTAACATCCATCCTTTTTCTGATGGTGAGAAAACTAATCCCCAACCCCAATCCCAACCCCAAGTTTCCTCTAGAGCCAATGTCAGTGAATGTCAAACCTCTTCTCGTAAGAGGACTAGTGATATTTGGATGATTTCGATAGAATTATGGTTGATGGAGTCTATAAAGAAAAATGTAAAAAATGTGCAAAACTTTACAGTTATTCTAGTACTAGAGAAATAGGGCATTTAAGAAGACATCAAGAGACTTATAGGATGCATGATTTTCGTCAGCAATGTATCCTTAATATATAAGAGGGATCACTTGTAGGTAATTTTGTATATAACTACAAAAATCAAAGAAAATTACTTGTAAGATGGATAGTTCAAGATAAATTACCTTTTAGTTTATCTGAATCTTATAATTTTGAAAGATATGTTCAATTAGGCCTACAACCTACTCATAGAAGAGCTAGTAGCCATACCTTTAGAAGAGTGGCTATGACAAACTTTTTAGTAATGAAACAAAGTTTAAGAAAGTCTCTCAAATTTAAATGCTAGAATTTCTTTAACTTTTGATATTTGGTTAGTACTTGTTTTATTACTATACTGTTCATTATATTGATAATGATTGGCAACTAAATAAACAAATTATTGCTTTTCGTGCTTTTATTTTTTGCATTCGGGACAATAAATTTTAAATATTATTTATCAAACCGAATGCTTATATAATATTAATAATAAAATAATGTCAATTACTTTTGATAATGCATCTAATAATAATTCTGCTGTTGCATTATTAAATGACTCTTTGCATCCCATTTTAGATGACAATTATTTCATATTAGATGTGCATGTCATATATTAAATCTTTCTGCTCAATCTGATATGAACATAATTCAAGAGGTTATTTCAAAAATTAGAAATGCAATTTCTTTTATCCATGCTTCAAGATCAAGACTTCAAGAATTTAAACAATTATGTGTAGATCATAGTAAACGTTTTAAAAAATTTAAACTTGATGTAGTAACTCATTGCAATAGTACCTATACCATGATACATGATGCATATCCATATAAGAACTTATTAAGTGCTTATATTAATGATCATGGATTATGATTTACATTGATTGAAACTGATTGGAATCAAGATAAAATTTTAGAAGATTTTTTGGTTACTTTTTATGATGCTATAAATTTTCTTTCTGGTATTTATTATCCAACTTCTTGTTCATTTTTACAAAAAGTATATGTAATTAGTGAAAAATCTATAAAGTATATAGATATCATGAAGTTTTAATACCTATTATATATAATATGGAAACTAAATGGAATGAATATTGGAACAGAATATGTCCATTGCATAACTTAGCTGCTGTTTTTGATCCTAGAGTTAAATTAAATGGCATAATTTTTTTAATTGATCAATATTGTGAAAACATAAATCAAAATCCTGAACCTGCTAAAGATGAGGTAATACGACTTCTTAATGATATTTATGGTTTATATAATGACAAAATTTGTGGATCTAGAATGCTTGCTCAAAGCTCTGCTTCTTTTCTAGATCTCGTTCGTTATCTATTTTTTCATTCATTAGAAGATACTTACATGCTTCATCTTCTTCATCTTTAAGTAATGAATTAGAATTTTATTTACGAAACTATCTTCATTCTGCATATGATGAAGATCAAATAGAAAGTCTAGATGTATTAGCTTGGTGGAAGAGTGTTAGAAATCAATATCCTATTATATTGCCATTGCACGAGATATTTTAGCTGTGCCGATGTCCACAGTAGCATCGGAATCTGCTTTCAGTGCAGATCGACGTATTCTGGATGAAAAGAGAAGTAGGATGACTGGTGAGACAATTGAGATGCTTATCTGCTTCAAAGATTGGTTGGATGCTGAGGCAAGGCTTCAAGATAAAGGTGGACATGACTTAACCAACGAAGATGATGATACAAATACTACTAATGATGATGAGTGAGTCATTCTATTTTTATAATTATATATTTTTATTTTTTTAATTGTTAAAGTGAGTCATCTTTATTTTTTCTCTCTATTTTTTTCTTTTCTTATTGTATTCTATTCTGGAGGTCAGGCCTAGCCCCCCTCCCTTCCTATATCATTTTTATTTTAAATTAATAAACTGGTAGTGGTCTATGTCAAACCCTCCACCATTAAAGTGGCTTTATATTAATAAATTTATTTATTCTTAATATTTTTTAATTTATTAAAAAAATATTTTTTTATAAAATTTTTTTTATCGAGTGGGCCGTGCCTGGCAAGGCCCACCTAGGCCGCATGGCCAGGCCCATATGGGCCTATGCCGTGCCGTGCCTGGCACGACCCAGGTCGGTCATGAGCCGTGCCGTGCTGAGCCAGCAAAAAAATTTTTTCAAGCCTGGCACGACACGGCATGGCTCAAGCCCATCATGAGCGGTACGGCCCAGTATGTTGACCCAATTATTGATTTTGATGATTAACAAAAGACATGAGTATATTCATTGTGTTTCTGACAAATTTAAGAAGTGTTTCAGTATTAAGAATGTATAATTATTCAAATGATACACAAAATCAGTTTAGAATTAAGTTTTAAATATAAAATATTTAAGTTCAACCTTGGAGTCGACACCTACCGTGTCTGGAGCAGACACCAGGCATATCAGAACATTTCTAAGTTTTCAACATGGTTTGGAGTCGCCTGAAACTCTGGAGCCGACTCTAACCTGAGATACACAGAAGTGCTTTCTACGTCAGTTTTTGAAGCCGACACCTTGAGTTCGGGAGCTGACACCTGGAGTTCGGAAGCCGACACCTGAAATTTCTGAAGCCGACTCTAACCTGAGAACAGAGAGCATATTTTTAAGACATCGTCAAAGTCGACACCCATAGTTTCAGGAGCCGACACCTGGATGCGGCGAACTGACACATCACTTTTCCGGAGCCGACTCCCCAACAAACTTTTTATTTACTATTTTTAGAAACCCGAGTTGGAGCCGACACCTGCAAAGTTGGAGCCGACTCCAACCTATCAGGAACGGATTTTTAAATGTCAGAACGGACTTCAACGGTAATATTTTTTATCTAATCTCTAATGGCTATATTTCTTTGTGTGTAGAAGCAATCCAAGTACTATGTAACGGTTATTTTTCTTACCTAATCTTGGATTAAGAGATCTATAAAAAGGGGGAACCGTTCGTTAAAAAAAAATGAGACGAAAGAGAGACAGAAAAATAAAAAAAATTAAGAGAAAAAGAGAGAAATTTTCAAAGAGAAATCTCGAATCCACGTCCATCTTCTAAAGAGAGATTCAAAAGAAATCCAAAGCTTTCAAAGATCATTTTCGAAGGATTCACAAAGAAGAAAAGAAGAAGCTCAAAAGCACCTCCTTCTTCAACTTCTTTACAACAACCTTTTCTGAAGAATCAGAGCTGGAGCTTAATTCAATAATTCAAAAGAGAAGAGGAAAAGAAAAAAAAAAAAGCTACATTAAAATCTCTTCAAATAGGCTTTTCTAATCCTTGTCTATTTAAATTAAATATTTGCTCATTTGAGGAGCTGTTTTGTATTGTAAACCTTATTTTCAAGTTATTATTTATTAATTCAATCAGGGGGATTGAATTAGTGAAGGTAGTATACCTCGGGATAAGCTAAGATTAGCTTATGGTTTGGGTTGTGTGCTGGTGAGCCCAAAAAACCGGCTGGATTCGTTGTGATCCCGGGTAAAATAAGTTGGAGTTGTGAGCTTGTAAAACAACTCGACTGTAATCGGTGGGATTATAGTGTGGACCCAAGAGTTACTTGGGAGTGGACGTAGGTGTAGGATACACCGAACCACTATAAAATCTTTGTGTTTGCCGTGCATTTATCTCTCTCTCTATTATCTTTATTTGTGCTTAGCTTTAATTAATTTAGTTCACTCAAGCACCTCATATCAATCTAATTATTTTCAAAGAGTTAAATTTTTTAAAAACCCAATTCACCCCCCCTCTTGGGTTGCTATCTGGACCAACAATTGGTATCAGAGCTAGTGCTCATTTGATTTGATCTAACGATCAAGAGTCAAAGATCCACATGGCAACTCAAGTTGGTTCATCTTTTTCAGAAGGTCAATCTACTAATAGACCACCCTTATTTAATGGTTAAACTATGGTTATTGGAAGCTAGAATGAAAATTTTTATTCAAGCACTTGACTATGATCTATGGAGCATTATAGTCAATGGACCACACACACCCACTGCTAGAGTTAATGGCATGGAGATTCCTAAACCGAAACGGAATGGGATGAACATGATAGGAAAATTGGCACAACTCAATGCCAAAGCCATGAATGTTTTGTACTGCTCATTAGATGCAAATGAATTTAATCACATATCTATTGCATTTTGCAAAGAAATCTGGGATAGACTTAGACCCATGAGGGAACAAATCAAGTCAAGGAATCCAAGATTAACATGCTAGTTCATAAATATGAATTGTTTAAATGGATGCATGTGAATCGATAACTTGCATGTACAAGATTTACTGATATAGTTAATGGTTTAAAAAGTCTTGGTAAATCTTATATAATTCTGATTGGTGAGAAAATTCTTAGGTCTCTTCCAAGGACTGGGAAGCTAAGGTGACTGCAATACAAGAGCAAAGACTAAGTACCTACCCCTGGAGGAGCTACTTGGATCCTTGATGACTCATGAGCTTCAATGAAGCAACATCAAGAGGAAGAGGTCAAAAAGAAGAGAACCATAGCTCTTAAGGCTGCAAAAATGAAGAAAGCAGCAGTGATGATGATGATGATGAGATGATGATGATAACTCTCCTAGGAAATTTAAGAAATTTATGCAAAGAAGGAGACCCTTCCATAAGAAAAGGTTTGGAACAAAATGGAAGAGAAAGGAAAAGAGAAGGACAAAGAAAAAGAAAAAGAACCCTTGACATGTTATGAGTGTAAGAAGCTGGGGTCATTTAAATATGAATGCCTCAACTAAAGAAAGGCACAAGAAGAAAAAGAAGGCAATGTTGGCCACATGGAGTGATTCGAAGAATCCTCTTCTGAAGAGGAAGAAAAGGAAGTGCAAACATTTGCTTGGCAAATGACAATGAGGTAAGTCTGAAACTCATGATTTTACTTTGATGAATTATATAGGCTTTAATGAGCTAGTTAGTGATTCAAAATTTTGAAGAAAAAAATAAATCTTTGAAAAAAAATTTAAATCTTCTTAAAGAGAAAAATGAATTAACTCTTGAAATTAAAGATTTAAAAGCTAAAAAGAAGGTTTTAAAAGAAAAAGAAAATTTTGAAAAATTAATTTAAAGAAAGAAGTCGATAAGTATAAAAATATTTGATAAATTTATATAAGCTCAGAAAATTAAATTTACTTTTAAGTAATCAAAAGCAGTTTTTGATAAAGCTGGATTAGGATATAACCCACTGAAACAAAAATTTGAAACAATTTTTTGTACATGAAAAAATCAAAATATTACTTGTTTCAATGTGGAAAAAAGGACATAAATCTTATATGTGTAAATCTAATAATATAAATAAAAGAAGAGATTGGGTTCCCAAAGGAACAATTTTTATTGCAACTAACCATGAAGGACCCAAGAAGGCTTGGGTACCTAAAATTAAGACATGATTATTTGCAGGAGTGTCTTGCAGCCATCAGACTGAAAAGAAAATGGTACCTGATAGTGGTTGCTCAAGACACATGACGGGTGACAAAGATCAATTCATCACCCTTGAAGAAAAAGAGGTGGAGTAGTTACTTTTGGTGATAATGGTCAAGGCCATATCATGGGTATTGGTAAGATTCAAATTACTCCATCTACTCATATTGATAATGTTTTATATGTTGATGGACTTAAACATAATTTAATAAGTATTAGCCAACTGTGTGATAAAGGTTTCAAAGTTTCATTTGAAGCTTCTATTTGCACTGTTACTAATCCCATTGATAATAGCATTATTCTTGTTGGTAAATAGCTATGGCAATGTGTACTTAATTGATTTAGTAATTTATCTCCAAGTAATCATTGCTTAGTTGCTAATAATGCTAAGATAAATGAGATTGGTTGGCTATGGCATCGTAGATTAGGTCATGCAAGCACACACCTAATTTCAAAATTAAAAATGGATTTAGTTAAAGGTATTCCAGCTTAAATTTTGAAAATAATCGAATATGTGATGCATGTCAATTTGGAAAACAAACAAGAACTTCTTTCAAATCTAAAATGTTGTTTCCAACTACTAGCCACTAGAGCTACTACACATGGACCTTTTTGGACCTACTAGAACCACAAGTCTAGGAGGAAAGAAATATGGTCTAGTGATAGTAGATGATTACTCTAGATTCACTTGGGTATATTTTTGGCTCACAAAGATGAGACTTTCTCAATATTCCTGAAATTCTTCAAGAAAGTCACAAATGAGAAAAACACTACCATAGTGTCTATTAGAAGTGATCATGGACTGAATTTGAAAATCATCTATTTGAAAATTTTGCATTTGAAAATGGCATACATCATAATTTCTCTGCACCTAGGACACCCCAACAAAATGGAGTTGTAGAAAGAAAGAATAGGACTTTAGAAGACATGGCCCGTACCATGCTATGTGAAAGCCAACTTCCAAAATATTTTTGGGCGGAAGCTATAAACACGGCATGTTACATCTTAAATAGAGCCCTAATTAGACCTATCCTTAAGAAGACTCCCTATGAATTATGGCATAATAGGAAACCAAACATTAGTTATTTTCATGCATTTGGTTGTAAATGTTTCATTCATAATAATGGTAAGGATAATCTTGGGAAGTTTGATGCAAAGTCTGATGAAGGCATATTCTTAGGATATTCAACATCTAGTAAAGCATATAGAGTATTTAACAAGAGGAACTTAATTGTAGAAGAATCTATTCATGTAGTTTTTGATGAGTCTTTAGCATCAAGTTCAGAAAAATTGATGATGAGGAAGATACAAATTTGATTGAAAGAGATATTGAAAAAATATAATGTATCTTCAGACCATGAACAAGAAGCAAAGATGATGATCTCCTAGAGTTGATGTTATTGATACTAATCATAATGATAGATCTTCCTAGAGATTGGAGATATGCCTATGGTCATCCAAAGGAATTATCATAGGTGATCCATCTCAAGGAGTAAGAACTAGATCATCAATGAGAAATATCAATAATCATCTTGCATTTGTATCTCATATTGAACCTAAAACTATAAGAAGCCGAAAAAAGATAGTAATTGGATGTTAGCTATGCAAGAGGAATTAAATCAATTTACTAGGAATAATGTATGGTCCTTAGTTGATAGACCTAAAGGTCATCTGTTATAGGATCTAAATGGGTATTTAGAAATAAATTAGATAAAAATGGCATAGTAATTAGAAATAAGCTAGATTAGTTGCAAAAGGATATAATCAAGAAGGAATTGATTTTGATGAAACTTTTGCACCTGTAGCTAGATTAGAAGCAATTAGACTATTACTTGCATTTGCATGTATATGAACATTAATTTATTTCAAATGGATGTTAAAAGTGTATTTTTAAATGGTTTTATAAATGAGAAAGTTTTTGTTGAACAACCATTAGTTTTGAAGATCATGAATTTTAAATCATGTTTTTAAATTACACAAAGCACTTTATGGTTTAAAACAAGCACCTAGAGCTTGGTATGATAGATTAAGCAAATTTCTAATTGAAAATGATTTTTCTAGAGAAATGTTGATAAAACCTTATTTTTGAAAAGAAAAGATAAAATTTATTAGTAGTACAAATATATGTAGATGATATTATATTCGGTGCTACTAACAATCTTTTGTGTCAAGAATTTGCCAAGTTAATGCAGGGTGAATTCGAGATGAGCATGATGGGAGAACTCAATTTCTTCCTAGGACTACAAATCAAACAAAATAAATAGGGGATTTTCATCAATCAAACAAAGTACACAAAAAAATTCTCAAAAAGTTTGGAATGGAATCAATCAAACCCCTTGGAACCCAATAAGTCTTTATGCAAATTGGATAAAGATGAAGATAGTAAGCCTGTTGATCAAAAGCATTATAGAGGTATGATCGGATCTCTACTTTACTTAACAGCAAGTAGACCAGATATTATGTTTGCTGTTTGTCTATGTGCTAGATATCAGTATGAACCTAAAGAATCTCACTTAATTGCTGTAAAAAGAATACTTAGATATTTAAGTGGAACTAAAAATGTAGGATTATGGTATTCTAGAGACTCAACACTAAATTTAATTGCTTATTCTGATTCTAACTATGCTGGATGTAAATTGGATAGAAAGAGTACAAGTGGTGCATGTCAATTTTTAGGAAGTAACTTAATCTCTTGGTTTAGCAAAAAGCAAAACTCGGTTGCATTATCTACTGAGGCTGAATATGTTGTAGCTGGAAGTTGCTATGCTCAAATCCTTTGGATTAAGCGACAACTTGAAGATTATGACATAACACTTGATAAAACTCCTATAAGATGTGATAACACTAGTGCAATAAAATTAACTAAAAATCCAATCCAACATTCAAGAACTAAGCATATTGAAATTAGATATCATTTTATTAGAGAACATGTAGTAATAATGACATTTGTCTTGATTATGTGTACTGAGGAACAATTAGCTGACATATTTACAAAACCTTTGAGTGAAGAGAGATTTTGTTATCTTAGAGGAGAGTTAGGGATTTGTGACCCATTGGAATGATTTTGAAACCCTTAAGAATGACTATTAGAATTCAATCAATTTCTTAAAATTCCTTCATGATTCTAAGGACAATTCATCTAGATATTTGATCCATTTGATTCACTACATTCCATAGAATTTTATCCTATTTATTGATTATTCTTTTGATAAGTTTCGGATCCTTGAAACTCTTTTTTTTCTGAAACTGTCTTGGAGTCGACACCTAGTCAGTGGAGTTGACACCTCTTCTGTGTCGTTCTTGGTCTGAGACCTTGGAGCCGACTCCAGTTCGGGCGCTAACAGTGTTAGCGACTTAGAGTCGACACCCGATTTTGCGGGAGTCGACACCTTGTGGACCCAATTTGGCTATTTTAGGGCAGAGTCGACACCTATTCGTCCCCAATCATTTCCAATCTCTTCCAAAATTCTCTTCAAGCCTCCCAAAACCTAGAATCTCTCAAATCCACTATTCCCTAGCATTCAATGGCACCAAAGTGAAGGGGATCAATCTTTGGAGCTCCCATGGCGATAAGAAAGAGGAGTGAGAGGCGTCCGGCTCCTCAACCATCACCCAGCTCAGATTCTTCGTCTTCATCCACCATGCCCAGTGCCATTCCTGGTCCATCCTCACCTCAGGTAGATTTATTAGCGGGAAAAGTAATAACGATGGGTAGGAAGGTGAACTTTGGATTTTTTAAGGATGAGGGCTTCTCCTTAGGCAAGCAAATCAAAGATATGGGATGGGAGAAGGTATGTTCTTTGGATGTTTTGACCTATCCTGCTCTTGTTAAAGATTTTTACTTGAATTTATCTAGAGGAGATGGAGGTTTAATTAGCTTTGTGAGAGGAACAAGGATTCACCTCACCTCCGAGATTTTGGGTAGACTGTTAGATATTCAGTTGCTAGACCCACTGCCAATGCTCATAGTGATAGAGGAGCAGCTTTATCTAGAATGCTTGGAAGGGATGTTGTTGAATTTGAAGAGGTTAGGGCTAACCAATTGCCCTTGGAGCTTAGATTGTTACACAATATTTGTGGTAGGATCTTGTTTCCTAAACCGGTCGTTTTGAGTATGTTTCTGAGAGAGATATTCTAGTTATGGATGCTGTTGTGACCGGCCAACCTATTAACCTTCCGGGTATGATTATTTGGTATATGGCCGAGGCTGAAGGAAAGAAGAGATCTGCCCTTCCTTATGGCATGATTTTGACCACTGTTTTCCAGAGCCAAGGAGTTAATATATTAGAGAATGAGCCCATAAAATGCTTAAGACATACAAATTACTACAATAAAGCCACACTGCACCGGATGGGATTCATTAAAATCAATGGAAACTAGGAGAGGAAAGGAAGCATGGATGACAGGGCAGCAGAGGATACGGAGCCCACGACACTTCGAAGGCAGAGCCCTCAGTGAGGCATATGTCACTGGCCCCAGCTGTCCAGCACCTTTTGTTCCTACACTAGCTCCTTCAGCTTCTATTCAGTCCTCTGTTGGTTTTTCTGAGATTCAGATGGAGCAATTGAGATCTTTATTTATGGATCATGAAGCTAAAATGAAGAGTGAGCTCTATTCTTAGAAGAGAGAGTAAGCAAGATTGAATCATCCTTTGGATCTTCTTCAGAAGCCTTGAAGACTGATCTTATGCATATATTTGAGAAAATCAAAGACATAGGAGGAGATTCTGATGTATACTCTAAGTGCAATGCTGAATTACAAGAGAAAATTATAGTGGCATCTGCATTTATTGACAGAAGATTGAATGAATTTATTAAGATTTAAAGTGAAGGAATGGAAAAATTTTAGAACTCAAAAGACTCCTTAGATTTTGATGCTTTTAGCTTTTGTTGTTTGATTTACTTTTAGATGTACTTAGTCTTTGAAGTTTAGTTTGAATCTTTGATGTAATGAAATTTTTTTGTTGAATGATGTAATGAAGTTTTTGTTGAATGATGTATTGAAGTATGATGTAATGAAGTTTTGAGTATTCAATGAATATCATAGTTGAACTTTGATATTAAGTTGCTTGAATTTTGAGCTTCATATTGTTCTGTTCAAAGATTATTGATTCTTATGCTTAAACTTTTATAAAGAGGGAGAAAGAATGATTCTTTTCTTAACCTTTTTGTTGATAACAAAAAAGGGGGAGAGAAGATAATTGTATATGCATTAAATGAACTTATTGAATGAATTTGATTGATTGGTGATTAATTGGTATCAAGTATTGAATGAACTTATTTGCATGAGTTTGAATGATAAGGGGAGAGAAGATGTTAATTTGAGTATCATAGGGGGAGCTACCTCATTCAGGGGGAGCTTAACTATGAGAACTTAAATTTGCTTTGAAACTTTCATTGTTTAATCATGCATATACTCAATGTTTTTGTCATCATCAAAAAGGGGGAGATTGTTGACCCAATTATTGATTTTGATGATTAACAAAAGACATGAGTATATTCATTGTGTTTCTGACAAATTTAAGAAGTGTTTCAGGTATTAAGAATGTTTAATTTTCAAATGATACACAAAATCAGTTTAGAATTAAGTTTTAAATAGAAAATATTTAAGTTCAGACCTTGGAGTTGACACCTACAGTGTTGGAGCCGACACCAGGGTATCAGAACATTTCTAAGTTTTCGGCATGGTTTGGAGTCGACACCTGAAACTCTGGAGCCGACTCTAACCTGAGATACACAGAAGTGCTTTCTGCGTTAGTTTTTGAAGCCGACACCTGGAGTTCGGGAGCCAACACCTGGAATTTCTGGAGTCGACTCTAACCTGAGAACAGAGAGCGTATTTTTAAGACATCGTCAGAGTCGACACCCACAGTTTCGGGAGCCGACATCTGGATGCGGCGAGACGACACATCACTTTTCTAGAGCCGACTCCCCAACAACTTTTTATTTACTATTTTTGGAAACCCGAGTTAGATGACACCTACAAAGTTGGAGCCGACTCCAACCTGTCAGGAACGGATTTTCAAATATTAGAACGGACTCCAACAGTAATATTTTTCTACCTAATCTCTAACGGCTATATTTCTTTGTGTGTAGAAGCAATCTAAGTACTCTATAATGGATTTTTCTCACCTAATCTTGGATTAAGAGATCTATAAAAAGGGGAACCGTCCGTTAAAAAAAAAGAGAGACGAAAGAGAGAAAAAAATCAAAAAATCAAGAGAAAAAGAGAGAAATTTTTAAAGAGAAATCTCCGAATCCACATCCATCTTCTGAAGAGAGATTCAAAAGAAATCCAAAGCTTTCAAAGATCATTTTCAAAGGATTCACAAAGAAGAAAAGAAGAAGCTCAAAAGCCCCTCTTTCCTCAACTTCTCTACAACAACCTTCTGTGAAGAATCAGAGCTGGAGCTTGATTCAACCATTCAAAAGAGAAGAGGAAAAGAAGAAAAGCTCGCATTAAAATCGCTTCAAACACTTTTCTAATCCTTGTCTATTTAAATTGAATATTTGCTCATTTGAGGAGCTGTTTTGTATTGTAAACCTTATTTTCAAGTTATTGTTTGCTAATTCAATCAGGGGGATTGAATTAGTGGAGGTAGTATACCTCGGGACAAGCTAAGATTAGCTTGTGGTTTGGGTTATGTGCCGGTGAGCCCAAAAAACCGGTTGGGTTCGTTGTGATCCAGGTAAAATAAAGTTAGAGTTGTGAGCTTGTAAAACAACTCGACTGTAATCGGTGGGATTATAATGTGGACCCAAGTATTGCTTGGGAGTGGACGTAGGTGTTGGATACACTGAACCACTATAAAATCTTTGTGTTTACCGTGCATTTATCTCTTTCTCTATCATCTTTATTTGTGCTTAGCTTTAATTAATTTAGTTCACTCAAGCACCTTCATATCAATCTAATTATTTTCAAAGAGTTAAATTTTTTAAGAACCCAATTCAACCCCCCCCGCCTCTTGGGTTGCCATCTGGGCCAACACAGTGCCTACCTCTACTGAAGGCCTCCCGTGTGCTAGTTGAGCTCCTGCTGAAGCTCTCCCGTGCGCTACTCAAACTCCTGCCGAACCTCCTCCATAATAGATCTCTGAATGTCGTCTAAATGCTCGATAGGAATATTGCCAGGATAGTGCTAATTGGAGCCCTGATGGAAAAAATATCTAGAAGCTTTAGTGTCCAGACCATAGACCTTACGGTCTCACGGTTGGGCACCAACAGCTTCCAAAAACACACGTCGACTCTCCTATGGTGAGAGTTCGACGGACGGCCCCCCATTAGTGGAGTCGACCGCGATGCTTGGGACTGAAGCTCCTCACTCGTGCCTTTGAATTATAAAATCAATGATAAATGAATCAATATATGAACATGAATAAAATTTTAGAAATTAAACAGATACAATATAAAGCTAATTTCTTACCGCAACCTCTTATGATCGTGCATCGATCCAGGAACCATCCTTCCTGGTGTGTGTCGCCCTGAATAGACAAAACTCACCAGATATGTGCCCTCCTTCTCAGACTACAAAAGTAGAAGAAATGATATAAATGTAAGTATTTGTAAATGAATAAATTAGTAATTAAATTATTTATATTTTCTTACCATACAACATCTGTGCTTTGAATCGAAATGGATCCCACAGTGTGGTAAGAGAGACCCGTGCCACGACCACCCTTCTCGGATCGACGGTTCATGTTGGTTGATGCAGACCTCCTGCGCCAGGCCTTAGACTGCCACACCTCCTGCTAGGCTGCCAAATACCCTCCAGCACATGCATAGGATGCTCATCCGATCTCTTCCAACGATGAAGCACGTCAAAGTATCGGCGTGCCGTAAGAGCATTCCATGCTGCCCTAATGGCATCATGGATGGCAGGGTTCCACGTAAACTTTTTCTGCATTGAAATAAATAGTTATAATTAGTTTCAGAATTTATTAAGATTAAAAAATTTTATATTAGTGATAAATTATTTAATAAGTTTATCTAAAACTCTAAAAAATAAAACTCTCTTATGGCTGCAGATACATAGTGCCAATCGTAGCCACTGGGATCACAACGCCTCTGAAATATGGAGCTGATCGGCTCGATACAGTATGCTGCTTAATAAAGTTGTTAAAAAAATGTATGTTTATAAGTAATTGACTTAAAAATAAACATATATTTACAATTAGTATATACTTACAGTCCATCAGCATCCAGTCTAAGTACGGTGCGGCCGACGAAGGAAGAACTCTTAGAGTCTATACCGATAGGCTATCATCGCCGATAGCTAGAGAGATTGAAAGCTGTGCGATGTTTAGAGATCTAACTCTCCATCTCCAATGCTCATAGGATTTGATGCGGCAGGGCTACGTCTTGCTCACTCCATCTGTCGATGGTAGATCTACCTCGGTCCGTCATACTGAAAATAGTAAATATTCATGCAATATAATTACGAATAATAATTGAATATGTAAAAATTTAACACTTATAAAAATAAATTGAAATTGAATAAACCTCTATGTTTAATCAGTGTCATTTGTTTCATAAAATGTTGGTTCAACATCCGATGCCGTATCGGACCATGATTTAGTTTCATTATTATTGGGAGGAAACCAAACATTTGCATCCTCAATTTCTTGGACATCACCATTTGGATCTTTAAGTGATGTTTCAGGAGCCCTTGTGTCGTTCTCAATGCATGCATTTTCATCTCATCCTCTTGAAATGCAAGGCACTCAGTTGATTGACTTGATGAACTCTCGTCTAATATGATTGTTGAATGTGGAACGATTTTAGAAATAGCCCACCAATGTCGCTTGTCGTTGCGCAAACTTGGATATCCACAGTAAAATACTTCCTGAGCTTGGGATGCAAGGATGAATGGTTATATTTCTGAAATCTTCGTCGATGGTTCACTTTAACTAGATTGTAGTAATTATGAACCCTTTTACCCATAGGAATTGTCGAATCAAACCAATCGCAACAAAACAATACGGTTTGTTTCATAGGCCAACCGGATATTCAACTTCAACCACCTCTACTAACTTTCCATAATAATCCTGCATATTTGCTCTAGCACTTTCTCCTTTAACACACATATCCCAGTTCTGCTTGCCTCTTGAAGATGCTAGTCGTTCAATCTGAAATTCATATCCATTAACAAAATAGCCAGTAGAGATTGTTATGATTTCAATGACCATTGCAATAGACATTTAATAAAAATATTATCGGTTGTGAACCATGGACCGTTTACCTATAAATTAATAAGCTATTCATAATCAATTCAAAAAATAAAAGCCATTATTGAAATTGATTAAGTGATACTACTCACAAATTCATAAAACCAGTAAGCGAACTCCATTTCTAACTTCTACCCAATGGCAATTTGAATGATGTTGGATTCATCTGTCGTTGTCTATCATAATACATCATTATGAGATGATAACAATTAAAACTTCTATTAGTAATTAAATAATATGGTATATTACAATTTAAGGTAGAAGTTCTAATTAAGCATTGAAGTATATACTTACTCAATGTATGGATCGACTTCTCTACAGTTCATTAGGATGTAATAATGTGCTGCATTATACTCCACATCACTCAAATCTCTTGACTTCTGCCTCCCAAATGAACGGCCGATACCTTTAAAAATTAATATTCTCTCTTCATTAGGTTCTCATTCATCCACACATATGTCATCGTTACGATCAAGATTTTGGCTCCTCGTGTGGACGTGACCCTCAAAGTAATGTGAGGCAAAAGCTGAAACTTCTTCAACCAAGTATGCATTGCATATAGAACCTTCAACCCTTGTCTTATTACGCACATTATTTTTTAACTTCTTAAGATACCTATATGTAAAGTT
>UESW01005012.1:0-38912 GCA_900491605.1 Calamus simplicifolius | reverse complement strand
TTTATGAATTGCTACTAACCACTATAATAGTTATAATGATTATTATCTATCAAAATTTGCCTAGGCTATTGGTATTTAATATTAAAAAATTATTATATGATCAATAATTTATCATTTTTATATTATAGAATAATGATTAAAATAAAATAAAAATACTAAATATGCTCATTATGTCATTGTATAGTGTATTGATCTCCTAGCATCAAAGTTGATGATTGATTAAGCAACATGTTGAGCTCTGACTAATATTACCTATACCTATGTACTGCATTATTTCCATACTCTACATTGGATCAATGGATTGAGTAGTAATCAAGCAAATAAGTAAATGGACCAAAGCATTACTTGAATGAAAAATTATAATTTTACCCATTAAAATTATTATTCAATAGATAAAACATATTTTGATACTGTTGCAAGGAAGTATGTAGGTGGTATGGATTTTATAGTATTTTGAAAGGGTGAATCATTAGTCTGATAAACCTTATTGCATAAAAATTAAGAACAAAAAGAAATATAGAATCTGGTTACATGCTTCATCATCATCCCAAGTTGAAGGAATCTAGCCACTCATTGCCACCAGCATTCCCTCCATAATTTTTCTCCTTTAAGCCTAAATACAACGATCTAAATAAAATAAAATAAAAATAAAAAGAACTTTGGAGAAAACTCCTCCTCCTTGATTGCTGCATGAGGTTCTTCTTTTATAGAGTTTGTTTAGAGCTTCCTCCTAGCCAAAGCTGGAGTCAATCGGGCTCAAAATCGTTCAGATATCGTGAAAATTTTTTCAGCCATCCGTTCAACATCATATACCTTAGTTTGCACCGAAAATCATGCGAAATCATCTCTTTTTCTTTTTCGGACAAAAAGAGTCATAATTTGAGTGTGTGTGCTTCGTTGAACTCCAAAAATCAAGCTCTTTTCATCTATAGATTTCTTTTTATAAACATCCATAAAAGTATTAATTCTTAATATATTTAAAGTATTTAATATTTATTTTAATGATTAAATTAAAATAATAATAAAAACTTATCAATGACTTTTTGATTTCATTCAGTATAAAATCATATGTGAAAATAACACCAATTGATTCTCCTAATCTCTCCAACCACTAAAATGCATTGTGCTCTTGATCTCTAAGCCTAACTACAGCGGGATTTGATTCCAGTCCTCCCATACAACCAGCAGCAGAAGTTCCCTAATTCTATTATCGGGGCAAGGTCCGAGCTAATGCAGTCATTTCTTGCTTAATGCGCGTAAGTACTTTAGAATAAAAATAGCTGCTTTGTCAAGTTGTTGTACATTTTGCCTGGCTCACATGCCGCTCCTAGCTCGTTTACTTAACTAGAAATTAATTAAAAAGTCATATATATGTATTTAACTTTAAAGATAAAAATACATTCTTATAGAGCTGAGCCCGCTACCAGTTATTAGATCATATCATTTTTTTTTTAATTCTAGTACTACTAGTTAAGTACTAGGAAGTACTAACAGTTCGCAATTAGTACTAGATGTCACCCGACCTCATTAGATATCATGCGCCAACTAGTCCCAAACCATTTTTTTTTAATCCTTTTCTTGCCACCGAAGTCATCACCTTGGTCGACCATCGCCGAAGCCGTCGCATTTAAAGAAAAAACCACGGCGGGAGCGTCGATCCCCGTCCCCGTCCTCAACCCCTATTCAGCTATCGACGCTCGTCGCTACCATTAGCCTCCCATTAATTTTTAAAGAAGATTCAAAACGAAACAAAATTGCAGTCATTTCATTGGATAACCCCTCTCTAAAGAGGAGGGAAGCTTCACTCGTTTCCTCCTCCCTCTCTCTATATATGATACCAAAGCTGAGAATGCCACAGCATCGATTCCATCACCTTCTCCTCTTCTGCTACTCTCGCCGCCCTCCGTCCTTTCCCTTCTCCTACTCCAATAAAACAATCCCACTTCTTTCCTTCTTTGGCTCACCGCTGCGATCGGATACAATGGCGGCCTACAGCACCATCGCAGAGGCACCGAAGCTCCTCTTCCGCCAACTCTTCGAGAAGGAGTCCTGTACCTACACCTATCTCCTCGCCGATGTTGGCCACCCCGACAAGCCCGCCGTGGTGAGGCCGCCATCTTCGGATCTCTTTAGTCTCTTAATTCCTTTGCGCATTTGGTTTCTTTGCGACCAGATGGAGTGGATCGATGTGGCTTCGATCCAAGTTATTATTAGTGTTGATGATTTGTTTCTTGAGTTTGATTTTGCCGCGGCATGCGAATTTATGCATTTCTTGCTAGTAATTCACACCTCACCACGTCGTCAAGCTATGCATTTCGAGTAATGGTGGATGAATTCTCTTATGAATTGGGCTTGAAACTCATCTATTCTATGAATACTCATGTCCATGCAGATCATGTCATTGGAACAGGCGTGATGAAGGTTAGTCATGTCTTCTTTCTCCATCCATTTAATTATTTGTTTGTTCAATAAATTGAATTATGCAATTTAATTATTTGTTTGTCAAATAAATTGAATTATGTATTTGTGATCAAATAAATTAAAGAAGATTCATGGGACCAAGTTCTTTATGTATAAACGGGAATTATTCCTTGCAGGGTAAGATGCCAGGTGTGAAGTCTGTCATTTCCAAAGCTAGCAACGCAAAAGCAGATCATGTAGTCAAACATGGTGATAAAATATATTTTGGCAATCTTTTTCTGGAGGTAGGCCATTATTGGTTGTGATATATTCTCATTAATTGAGTGCAATACAAACTTGCTCATTTTCAATGTTTTCGGATGCTCATTGGACACTAATGCATCCTATGAAAGAGTTAACATCATCATATAGTTATAATCAAGAGGGATATATGGCCAGCATTGTTCATGTACAAGCTTCTTGTTATTTCTTATTATGACTGTAAAACATTTACTTGAAAACACTGCTGGCTTTTTAAATGTTCTGACTGCATGCCTGCATATATGCTGATCCTTTTGTTCAACTGTGCAATAACTGAAATGCAAAGCAATGCATGAAATCCACATATATATATATATATATATATATATTTGAGGCCTTAAATCAAGTTGATCAATCTTCTTGAAGTGATTACAGAAGTCTAAAGAAATGAAAGATATTGTTGCTATTATTTCAGTGTCTGTTATTTTGATTTTATCATGTATCTTTTTTTTTCATATTCAAGAATTTAGTTATTAGATCTCTTCCAGCCAAAATGAAAAAAAAAGGAGACAAAATTCTTGTCATCAGTCACCTTATTCACTGCTGTGGGATAATTTTTCTCTTATATATATATATATATATATATAAGTATTTTGTTTGTTTATATTTAGGGCAAGTTGCTGAATACTCCCTCTCTCTCTCTCTCCATCCCCCTTCCCTTATTTAAGTTTGTCATGCCAGTTGCCAAGTTATTGAGAAGGTTTTGGTTTTTGATGATGATCTTTGTTAGAAGATATGCTTATGATTTCATGAATGAATTTCAATCCAGCTAACTTTGGATTATATCATGTATCTTCACTACTTCATTTCTGGAACACTTAAAATTTGCAGGTCCGTGCTACACCAGGTCACACCGTTGGCTGCGTTACTTATGTAACAGGAGATGGATCCAATCAGCCTCATCCCAGGATGGCTTTTACTGGTGATGCCTTGCTGATACGTGGCTGTGGAAGGACAGATTTTCAGGTATAATAATTGAATATCTTTCTTAGCTTCTGATACACTAAAAGTGCTTCTACTGTGCCTACCGTAAATCAACTTGTAAAGGTCATCCAATGTTCACTATCAGAAGTTCTAACTACTCTGTACTATGGCAACTGTTCAAGGTAATTCTAGATTAAATAGATGAAATTATCAATATATTTTCAATATTGACAATAGAGTGTAGATTCAGGGAATTTGAAAACCCTTATGGTATGTTAAAGCCAGGTAGTATAACCCTGTGGAATCACCAATTCTCTCAATGCTAGATATTTTGTGTGCCGCAAAGATTGGACCTTGATATGCAGCAAATTATTGGGTGAAATAGTCTGATGAATTTCATATATATATATATATATATTCTAGTCACCTCTGATCACAAAGTTAATATTTTAGATGCTAAATATTGTTTGCCCATGAATCTCATTTCATTTTATTCCAATTACCCACCTGATCATCAAATCTCGGATTGGCATCCTGATGCTGGAGCATCTTTTGGGTCCATAGCATGGTCAAAAAGCATCAGTAGTCCAAGAATCTTTTTGTTTTATTTGGTTTAAAAATGCTGTAAGTCTGCAATGTGTTTTATAAATTGACACATTTTAGATAGAGAAGTGGCATGAACAGTACATGCTACAATAATGTGATCTTTTAAGGGTCCTGGTAAGAGTCAAAAAGCTGATAATTGCAGAATATGAAATGCTATTCGACGGGTCCAATCCTAATTTACCCCATGAACAGAAACAATCCTAATTCAGGGCAGAGAGCCTATAGTGGTGCTCAACAAGGGAAAAAAAAATAAAGAAAGGGCATGAGAATATAACATTTGTTTAGAAGGAATTATCTTATAATTTTTTTTATTATAAGGATCATGATAAATCAAACATATGTTGATAGCTTAAACAAATAAATATTATTGTATCAACCATCACTTGAACTGGAGGGTAACAATGATTACAGTAGGTATGAATCAATTGATTTAATTTCAAATATATTCTTCATTCATGTGCTGGCTGAGCGTAAACAACACCATTTAATACCTTACCTTTCACGCTAGTAGAAAAGAAAAAAGATAGGAGAACCCAACAAAAATAATTGAAAGTATCTACAGTCCCCCCAGTTGACGAATTAAGCAGCAGCAGGGAGGAGACTACTTGTGCAAAAAATGCAACCAGGAATTGAGGATGCATGGGTGGTTCAGTGCACAACGAGCACTGCAGCTCCCTATAAAGCCATTAGATTAGAAGATATAGCTGCCAGGGAGCTTGGCTCATAGCCGTGCACCCTAAAGCGATAGATGCATGTATGACCTGAGCTCCCATGGTTGGAGGTGAAGTCTAGTCGCACTTTGTTGACCACCACACCCAACTCATGAGCTATCTCAACGTTGAAGGTCTGCACATTGCTCTTCTCTAGGTCATAAGAGAACTTACTCAAGCGGTACACCTTGGATTGGCTGGATGGGTCATCATCATCATCTGATTCAAACCAACCAGAGACTCGACAATCCTTGGGGGCACTGCTCCTGTCATAAGCCACGCTCTGTGCAAATACCATATAAAAGAGGCATCAGCGGTAATTAGGCGATATATGAATTAATAGGAAAGAAAAAGTTAAAAGAAACAAGTGCTAAGTTCCAAATGCCTCAAAATATAGCTATAAAGGAAAAATGAAAAGAACAATTGAAGCAAAAACTTACCTTAGATACATGCTCCAATGTGACAGCCTAAGGTATAATCCCTGTTCTGAGCTAATCTCAACAAACCCACTACTTCCTTGCAAGGCAAAACATTGGCCAGGCTCCCCATAACTTGGCTCCAGCATTTTGTGAGCACTAGGGTGAACTCCATTTCCAATTATAAAAGGACGAAGCCAACTGTTCACTTCCTGAAAACCATGAGGCTTTGAATGACTGACCACCCTGGCCCCACCAGAACCTAAAGCATAATCAACCCTTCCAAGTCCATCGGCTGCATGCCTTTCAATCTCTTTCTTAACAAGATCCCTAGCAAAAGACATAATTTGATCCAAATGAACATCAGTATCACTATCATCAAGTTTTCTAGCAAGCTCATCCCGAAATATTTCAAATTCTTCCTTTGAAAGCAGACCCATGTCCTTGAATTCAGTCAAAGACTTCTCTAAACCATCAGTCTTAACTTCCAACTTCTTCAACTCCTTTTCCAACATTGCTACTTCTCTTCAATTTGCTTTCTAAGTTCCCTTACTTGGGATCCATCAGTCTTAACTTTCAACTTTTTCAACTCCTTTTCCAATATTGCTACTTTCTCTTCAATTTGCTTTTTAAGTTCCCTTACTTGGGATCCATCAGTCTCAACTTCCAACTTCTTCAACTCCTCCAACATTGCTACTTTCTCTTCAATTTGCTTTCTAAATTCATTGCTTGGATCCATCAGTCTTAACTTCCAACTTCTTCAACTTCTTCTCCAACATTGCTACTTTCTCTTCAATTTGCTTTCTAAGTTCCCTTGCCATGATCCCAAGCTCATTTCCAACTTTTGATCTACGGCTTCTATCTGAACTTGCAACATGTTAGCTATTTTCTTTAAAGATGCATCAATTTCAGAATGCTGACCCTCATAATCCAAAGCAAGAAATGGTGAGTTAGTATTGTCTCCAATCCTACCAACCAATCTCCAAAATGTCTGCCCCAGCCATAAAAGAGCTGCTAGAAGCAGACAAATTTTGGTTAGAATGCTAAGAACAGTTTGCGACTTTGCTTTTCGCTGGCTTAGATCCTTCCCATTAACAATCATATTATCCTCATTAACTCCTCCTTCAGTAAGCACATAAAGCCTTGATTTCTTCTCTTCAACTGCCACTGTTCTTCTCCTAGCAGCAGGATTTGCTTCCATTGCAGCAATGATGGAAGCAGACATAAGAAGTAATCTAAGAAAGATGAAAATAATAAATAAAGATTTTGAGAAAAAAAGGCTGAATATCTCTCATAGCTAAAGCTAAAGAAGCAATGAATTAAATTAAAGGAAAAAAAGAAATAACTAATAACAAATTCAACCGTAAAACTAAAATATATACATTTCCTAAAAAAAAAATTTGCAACAAAAACTCCTTTAGAAAAGTTCAATCAACCAACAAACAAAATGTTAAGCTATAAAATCTGCAAATAAAACCAGAAAACTAAAAAAATGGCTCATAATTTTTTCTTAAATCTAGGAGCTTGTCCTCTAAATAAATATTTCTTTAAATTTGTTGCCACCAAAACTCACCTATGCATCTTTTCCTAGTTTTTTAATTTTTTTTCAACCATTATTAAAGTGCATCTCCTAGAGGTACATTATTGATATACATACATAATAAACGTATCACATAGTTAACTAATAAATTAAAGAAACTTGATATAATAAACTAAAATCTGATAGTTTATCCGTGTCTCTCCTTTTTCTAGCTTTGAGGTACCAAAGAGCTCACGGGGAGTTGGATGGAAGTCACCAGACCGAGACGCCAAAATGGTAGCGTCGTTTTCTTTGTTCGTGGGGCCACCTGGAGATCCGAATTTTATTCTATCCATATAGGAAATAAACGTGAGAAAGGTTTAAAAAATCCTATCTTTAATTTATTAGTTAATCCGTGTCTCTTTTGCGCCTGAGTCTAAAATTTAAACACAATCAAACAAATAGAAATAACTCTTTCATCTGGGGGATATGATCTTTCATATACTGAGCGTGCTAAAAATGGCCCAGAGCAAAGAACGACTTCCCCGTGAAATAAAGACATCAAAATACAACAGCCCATTGTAAATTACATCAACGTAGTCGTTCACTGGTAACAAACACGTGGGTGAGCAATTGCTAAGAATTATAATTAAATTCTAGGTGCTACAAATCATACATTGGCATCCGATGAAAGCACAGTCCCCACAGACTCAGGCAGACCAATATAAAGAATTGATCAACAAACAGATAGATAAAAAAAAAAAAATCTCATCCGATCCTTAGCATCGCTGCAAATGACTACATTAAAAGCACTGATAACAAAATTTTTTTCAAGATTTTAAAAGAACCCTCCTTAAAAAAAAACACTGATAATAAATTTTTTTCTCAAGATTCTAAAACAATCCTTCTTTAAAAAATAAAAAAAAAAGCATACAGCAGGCTTGGTCGCCGAGGAGATCAAGCGCCAAGGCGTACGGGTTTGAAGACCGATCGCATGCTCCGCTTGATCTAGGCGTACGGGTGTGAAGACTGCAGGCTCCGCGTGGTCGCCGATTCCTTCGTTCCGAGTTCTAAAGCAACGCGGATTTGTTTTGCGAGGGGAAAGCAACGCGGAAGAATTTATAGGAGGGGGCGCCGATTCCTTCGTTTCCGAGTTCTAAAGTGATTGTCTTTTCCTTTTTTTATAAGAGAATCGTTTCGAGTTCTAAAGGGATTGCGTTTTCTTTTTTTTAGGAGAATCATTTTCTAGTTCTAAAGGGATTGCGTTTTCCTTTTTTTAAGGAGAATCGTTTCCGAGTTCTAAAGGGAGAGAATCGTTTCCAAGTTCTGAAGGTATTGCGTTTTCCTTTTTATAAGAGGGATGCCCACACGTGGTCTTTTATTATATTTATCCCTACGCCAGTCTCTCCGTCTCCTGTTTGGATTAGGATTACTGTATTAATTTATAGTATATAATTAATATATATATATATATAATATATAAATATAAATAAAATTTATATTTTCATATGGATGTTCGCATTCAACATATATAGAAGCTTGGTGACCTTCCTTTTAAAGTTTCTTTTTTTTTCCTTTTTATTTTATTAAATACCTTTTAACCTTCATAATTTTTTTTTTCTTTCTTATTTTTTGTGGAAGCCCGAGTATGCCTTATTAATAAAACCCTTATTTAGAAATAAGGTTTAAATATTGTGGGATATCAATCTCCTTATTTTTTTTCTTAAACAAAGGTTTCAATCTCTTTTTATCAAAAATAAAAAAGAAAAAAAGAAAGAAAGAAGAAAATTAAATGCTCGAAGGATAATAGGATTCCTATTTTTTTAATAAAGAGAGAAGATAAAGATGAGTTTATACATCAAAATTTTAAATATTACTTGAAACTATTTATGTGACCATAAAGTCTTCCATGCATGCACCCATCTTGCACATGCCCTTGGAGTGATGAATCAATAATGGTTTGTTCCTTCCTATAAACGTAAATGCTCAAGAAGCTTTCCTTTTAACTATTTTTAAAGATATTTTTTTCATATTAATATCGGAAGGGTTGCCTCTCAAACACCGAAAGTAGTAGTTAGCCGCCAAGGGGGTGCCACGGATCTCTCGTGGCCATAGAGTTGGGTTCTCTTATTTTTAAGGATCTCTAATCCTTTGTATATATCTTCGCACAATCTTTAAGGGTTTCACACTCTTCGCAAAAATCTATACAAGCAACAATAACAAAATATTAATCTAAAATTATTTAATTATTTTTTCATGTTATTTGATTTAAAAATATATTTGAATTACAACTAATTATTTTTTATATAATTTTTTAATTTATATTTTTTTTCTATATATACCATACCATTTATTTACATTGATGTATTTATAGGTTTACATTAAAAAAATTAGATTTACATTACATTTATCTCTATATTTTTACAATAACTTTATTTTTTTCTTCAATTAAATATATTTATCTTAACTTTCTTATTTTAACTATATTTATTATATATAATTTTTAATTATCAATATTTTCTATCTACATCTAAGGTAGTGTTTGAAATAGGGGATAAGGTGGGATATCCCCTCTTATTCCCAAAAGCCATAATATAAGGGATAGCTGGGAATAAAGTTAATCAAAGGGATAATCCATGGATATCCCCTCAATTTATTTCCTAGAAAATGCATGAATAGCTGGTTATCTCTCTAAATAAGAGTAAAAAAAAAAGTTATTCTATGGATTTACCTTTTTACATTTGATATAATCAATGGGATAGCCAAGAGATATTTCTAGGGATAGCCAGGGGACAAACTCTATCCCGTACACTTATCCATGGATAATATTTTTTCTATCAAACACTACCTAAAGGTAGAAGAGAAAATAAATTAACCAAAAAAAGGGTTTATCATGTATAGCCACCCAACTCTTCTATTGATATATTAATGCTATTTAATAATAAAAAAATTGCAAGCTTTATTCGTACACGTTCCGTTTCTGAACTTTACGTGGCCGAATACGATTAAAAGCAAAGTTTTACAAATTCAACCCAAACAAAAGAAATAAATATTTTCTTTCCATGCATGATGAATTGCTTTCAAGAATTATTATTTTTATTTTTTTTTCTGTTCTTCATGCCCATGTTTCAAATAGAGTTAATTAAAGTTTCATTATAAAATGTTCCCCCGGAAATCCGTTCTTCGACTTAGGTGCACTTTGGCTTCTGATCCAGGCACCGATCTCGTCGCCTCGGGGTGGAACCTGCAAGACAGTCCAAGCAGAGGGTGCTATGGGGGTTGCCCTCTGTGGAGGATCCTTCGATGCCCAGTTAGTGGAGATTCACAGCAAGCAGATGTGAGGAGAAGACTCTCACAGAGAATGTTCCTCAGGGCTCTTGGGAGAGCTCTAATGGAATATGAGATTCAGTGGGTAAAAATGAATGTGTAAGAGGTTGCCTTAGAATTTATGCACATACATGAGAGGTTGGAGTGCTGTGTATTTATAGGCGATCACCTGATTCCTTGGGCGTGCCCTGGATGGGGTCTAAAAACTGTTAGGATTCGAGATGGATTCGAATCAAGTTTGTTATGAGGCCAGTAGGATCCGTATCTTGTCAGTTGGACGATCGACGGCTGGAAGAGCTAGTTGATGCTTTGAGGTTCAATGATCACACAGACATAAGCCACTCTTACGGGTCCTAGGCCACTTCTGGGCATGATTCACCGCCTGGAATCTTATTCAGTTATAGTGAATTTGAACTCTCCTGCGTGAATTCCGCAGAGATATTTTGAATGTGTGGTTCGGCCAGAATGAGGAATAACCTATTTTTCGAGGCATGAATGGGTCGGCTCCAATGGCCGAGGCACGGTCGGCTCGGATGGCTGAGAAATGGCTTGGCTTAGATTGCCGAGGTATGAGGATAGCTCGGGTTACCGAGGAATGGTTCGGCTTAGATGGCTGAGGTATGAGGATAGCTCGGATTACCGAGGAATGGCATATAGCTCGGGTTGTCGGGGCGATCCGACTTTGTCAAAAGTGATTCGGCTTCGTCGCTTGGATGTCACGCTAGCTGACTGATAGGGTGTTTGGATTTGGCATAACCCAATCGTCGATGTGGGCGGTCAATAATGCAATGATGATTTTACCCCTCATCACATGCCCCCCACTCCCTAGTCCAAAGTGTAAGTTCGGATATAGGGAGTAGAATTCCGAAGAAATCTCATTTGGGGGATCAAAAAGGCGGGCAATGATAATCTTGTAAATGACGGGCCACTGTTTCGTCATCATTTTTCACCGTAGCTCGAGAAGGAAACGTCTCGTTTTCAATAAGCCGCGATAGCGGAAGTTCCACGTGGCGGGACTCCTTTATTTTTGGTGCCCGTATCCGGGGTTTTGGCATATAGGGCTTTCTCTCTGAAGCGCTTATTTAAAGAGGGCTGGATGATGCTCCTTCTACAACACGCCCTTTGTCCCTATCATAGAGATTTTCTGCTCTTTCTCTAAGCTCTGTTCCTTTGTTCGTGTTCTGTTCCTTATTCCATCAATATGAAGGGCCCAAACGACATTGCCTCAGAGGTCACCCTCGAGGATCTGGATAGAATCCATCGGCTTTACAGGGTTCATGGGACGTAGTCTTACGGGTGCCGAGGGCTGAACATAGAGTTTCGACTGAGTTAAGTCATGGAGTTTTCTTCTACAAGGAGAGCCTTAGAGCAGGTCTCTGATTTCCTCTTCACTCGTTGGTACAGAAGGTGATGAGGTTTTACAATATATGTCCAACAATGGTAGCACCGAATAGCTGGCGCAATCTCAGTGGGTTCATCTCATTGTGCAGCCGCGTTGGGGTGACCACAGCCCTCCCCATGTTCCAAGTTTGCCATAATCTGGTTTCTGGGAGGGGCTTCGAGTGGCCGTATATTGGCCCTCGGAAGTCATTCAAGATGATTACCGACAACCCATCTTCGATAAAGGAGTGGAACCCCCGATTTTTTATTGTCGAAGGGAATATCAATTCAGATTTTCCGAGGGGATGGGCGAGTTAGTGAAGGATCCAGAGGCACGCCCGAAGTTGAGTAAGCGGGAGAAGAGAGATATGATGACCCTTCGCAACGGTCCGGAGGTATCAGCTAGCACTCTGTTGGTGGAGGATGCCCTCTTCGCCATCAGGCTTAGCTCTATCGACCCTCAAGGTAAGTGTACCTTTCCTCTTTGGTTACGATGGCCAATGTGTTTGGGTATTTCTGTTCGATTGAACCATTTAGTGTGTTTTTAGCTAAGAGGTTGGCGTTTGTGGGCTAGATGAAGAAGGAGCTAGGCAGTCACCGATCGGTCCAGATCCTCCTGCCGGAGGTTTTTCAGTCACCAGCGGTGAGGAGTTCACCGCATATGGAAGAGACCCCTGCTCAGGTGAAGGGGTCAGGAGAGGAAGTGGCGGCTACTGAAGCTCAAGTGGAGTTGCCTGTTGAAAGGCTGGTGGAGGTCGTGGTGTCTCTCGCTGAGGATTCCTCTTCCGCGGTCCTCGGGGATGTCGTGGAAGAGGTTAAAGTTTGGGTGGAGTCTGTTGGAGGCGAAGCATCAGTAGGAGATGAAGAAGAAGAAGAAGAGTTACTACTGAATGAAGGGGATGTCCGAGCTGAGATTCCCTCAGTCGAGGCCAAAGCATTAGAGGCCTTGCAGGTTAGAGTTCTGACAAAGGAAGCCGAGCGGATGGTTCCTCGGGCCAGAGTTCCTCAAGCCAGTCCTTCGGCTATGAGCACTCTTGTCCACAGCCCGAAGGTGGATGATATGCTCACCGCCTTGATGAGGTCTGTTTTGCACGCGGGGGGGAGTTCCTCGACGGACAAGCCTATCGCGAGGATATCATAGAGGCGGCTTTCGGTCGGCTTGGGGCGCCGAAGGATGTTTTTCTTCTCCCCGAAATCAATAACACTACTCTCATGACGATGGCTTCAAACTATATCTCCTGGGTAAGTTATTGTACCAAGGTTGTAATCCTTGATAAGTCGGCCGGGCCGTGGTTTCTTACTTGTGTTTTTCTTGCAGAATGCCTTGGTCACAAGGGTGCTGAATTGGCGCTTAAATTTGGCCACTAGGGCTTGCGCTCAGGCCAGAAAGGAAGCGGCCGACCTTCGGGCGTGGGTGGATTCAACCAGTTGGCTTTCTAGTGCCTTGGCATCCGCTAGGGCGGATTTCGAGAGGGTGAACGAGTCTCACCGACTTGTAGCCGAAAGGGCCTCTCGGCTCGAAGCCCAAGTCAAAGAGCTTTAGGGTTTCCATGAACAATCGACAAGGCTTGCCTGGAGTTATCCCAAATTAAGCCAAAGCATGACGACGAGATTAAGACCATGCAGCAGTATTTCGATAAAAGGTGGAACCAGCTGAGGGCTAGTCACTCCGAGGATAAAAGTAATTGGAGCAGGAGGCTCGAGAAGGAGGAACGCAAGTGCCGGTGGCAGCGAGATCAGCTTGCCGATCTGAATAAGGAATTGCTGATATGGAGAATCGGTTAAAGTGGCAACATGAGCAGATTGCTAGGCTCACCAATGATCTTGATCAGTCTCGGCGAGAAGTTGGGGACAAGCAGTCCCAAATTAATGACCTCAAGGAGGGTCTTCATCAAAATACGACGGCCAAATTGAAGGCCCTAGAAAGGGTTGAAGAGCTGAGTAATAAAATGGCTCCGCGGAAGGAAGAGGTATAGTGTCTCCTCACTTATTTGCTTTCAGTACTTTTCTTTTGTGCGTGGGCTCAAGCGTTCCAATGTTTTGCAGATGACCAAGGTCGAGCTCGAGGCGCAGGAGCAGTTTAAAGCTCTAAAGGTGGAATTGGCCGCGAGTCGCCAGATGAATCTTGAACTCAGGAACCAGTTATTCGAAGCTAATAAGCAGATTACCTCGGCTATGAAGGAGTACAAAGGCTCTATGCAATTTTATGAGGAGTGGAGGGAGGCCTGTGCTGATGCATTCCGATTCACCGAGGAGGAAACTCGGGCGAAAATCTCTCGGGTATATCCCGAGTTGGATTTATCTTTTCTAAAGGCCGAGCTATTTGATGCTTTCACCCCGGGAGCTGAAGAAGCCGAGTATGAGGATATCTCGGACGTCGATCTTGACGCCATCCTGGGCCCTAACGAGGTCGCGGCTCCTGATGAATGCCCTCAGCTCGCTGCCGAAGAACCAACAACATTTGAAGTGGGTGAAGCAAGTCAAGTCCTCCTGGACGTTACCGAGGGGCTCCTGGGACCAACCCAAACCCTGATTCTTAAGGGTTGCTTATGTATTTTTGCCTCTTAGATTTGTAATCTGGCTGAAACTTTTTTAATGAATAGATCTGTTGTCTCCACTTGTTTGTCTTTTTTGGATGATCTTTTTGTCACAAGTTTTTTCTAACGGCGAACGAATCATAATCCACTCGTGTTCTTAGGTCGGTTTATTATTTTCGAATCGAATCGTCTTATTTATTCGAAGCTAAACCGATTTGCTTTGCTGACGTAAGCTAGCTCAGTTTGAACTTAAGGAAATGTCTCGATTGAGGCCGAGGCTAAGCAGATGGTTCAGCGCGCCGAAGCATAGAATAGTTTGGCTAGAACCTTGGAAAATGTCCCGGTCGAGGCCAAGGCTAGGAAGATAGTTCGATCTATCCGAAATAAGAAATTGGCTTGTTTGGCCGAGGTATAAAATAGTTCGGCGCGATATGACCAAAAACTGAGCGAGTACCTCGACTGGGGCCAAGATTTGGGACAGTCCGGTCTATAAGAAATTGTCTCATTTTCTGCCTGGGCGGATGAGACGGATTTGTAATTCGCCGAAGGACGCATTGTGTTTTGCGTAAGGAATTTATCCCGTTGGCCCTTTCCAATGCATGTCTTTTTAGCGTACGCGATAAACCTTCGATTGCCATTGGACGGCATCGTTTTCACAAGGTGATTTCCCAGGCCTGTCCGTATCTCAAGAACCTGCAAATAATTTTCTGCATTTAAGGCTCTTGATTCGATATCAGAAGAAAATCTTTTATCTTGCGTCATGGCCTAGGAAATGCATTTGGCATGCTTTGCAAAGTGCCCCTTTATCCTGAACCGCCATGTGGCAGCATGGCCAGGCCATTTTGAATCCCGAGGCTTTCTTCTTTAATGGCTGCTCCCGGCCTATTTGCCTATAAAGCGGGGGGAGCTGACCGTGTTGGGCTATCTCCCAAGGCCTTCCCTTTCTGTGACTTGCAAGGATTTTCATGGCATCTGTTTCATTGAGGTTGAGAGTGGAAAGACTGAGCTTTCCTTTAGCAAGTTGGTTTATCCCAGATAGCTGGGGTGATGAAGAAGCTGCTGAAGAGTAAGTAGTCCTCAAGGGAGGAATTTTGGAGATCATATGGAGAGCGTATGAGTGGTGCACAGAGATCTTATGGGGAGCACACGTGTGCGCTTCCTTTGCCACTTGCCGTGGGGATCGCAGGAAATGCAAAGCATACGTACCCCCCGTGGCTAATATGAATTTCGCCTCCTCCCTCAGCTTGAATTCCTCAATTCATCTGCCTGAGGAATCTTTTTCCATGTGAAGAGGGAGGAGGGATGTGTGGGTCTGCTAGTTCCCTGCCTATGATGTCGTGCAATGGCTAGCAAACCAGCATCCCACTTGAGGGGGGATGCTTCATTGGCATAAGCATCCACGGGTCCATGACCTAGTTATGATCCCTCTACGTGTTCATCCGAGGGATTCGTGGATGGCCTACCTTGTTCTTTGGCATTAACCAGTGGATCAACGGAGCTTGTCTGGTTTCTCTGATTTCTAGGGTCGGATGTAAAGACATCGTTATCGACCAAAGTTGCTTAGCCGAGCTTTTATCTTATTTGTATTCTTCGTGCTATGATGCACTTGTAATGCCTCTTAAGAGGTTGTAATTTTTTCATATTAATAAAGAAAGTTTCTACTCTTTCTTTTTTTGACATCTGTTTCTTTTTCTAATGCGATTGTGTCGAGAGTGGCTACCCTTATTTTATGCTTTTCAGTCCGTAGCATAATCTATAAGTCCAGTAGTGTTTTTGCTACTTTATTTTTGCCAACATGTCATTTAGTCCCCTATGGAGGAAGTGTTTATCTTTGTGTAGGTCAGAGAAAGGCCTGGGCGGCCCTGTGAACTTATGCAGTAAACATGGTCCTATTTAAGGGATGAAGTACATATTTTTTGAAAATAAATAACCTGCATAATCTTCCTGGTAAGCAGAGAAAGGTTACTAAACTCTGCCAAAGCATAATAGGACATCTTAGTCACGTCAAGTATTTGAGAAATCACTCGTTTAGGCCGAGGCTTCCAGAAATATATCACTCAGCTTGGCTGAGGCTTCAAGAACATATTTTACTTGATGCTGCCAAGGTACGGAGAGTGTCACTCGGCTTAACCGAGACTTCAAGAATATATTTTACTTGGTGCTACCAAGGTACGGAGACCATCGCTCGGATTGACCAAGGCTTCAAGAATATATCACTCGATTTGGCCGAGGCTTCAAATAATATATCACTCGGTTTGGCCGAGGTTTCAAATAATATATCACTCGGTTTGGCCAAGGCTTCGGATAATATATCACTCGATTTGGCCGAGGCTTCAAATAATATATCACTCGGTTTGGCTGAGGCTTCAAATAATATATCACTCTGTTTGGCCGATGTTGAAGATAATATATCACCCGGTTTGGCCGAGGATTTATAAAGATTATATTTTACTTGGCACTGCCAAGGTACGGAGTCCTCCCAGCCCAGCTGGGATATATTTTACTTGGCGCGGCCAAGGTCCGAAGATTGCTTGGCCCGGCTGAGAATTTATAAAGATTATATTTTACTTGGTGCTGTCAAGGTACGGAGTCCTCCTAGCCCAGCTGGGATATATTTTACTTGGCGCGGCCAAGGTCCGGAGATCGCTCAGCCCGGTCGAGGATTTATAAAGATTATATTTTACTTGGCGCTGCCAAGGTACGGAGTCCTCCCAGCCCAGCTGGGATATATTTTACTTGGCGTAGCCAAGGTTCAGAGATCGCTTGGCCCAGCCGAGGATTTATAAAGATTATATTTTACTTGGCACTGCCAAGGTACGGAGTCCTCCCAGCCCAGCTGGGATATATTTTACTTGGCGCGGCCAAGGTCCGAAGATCGCTCGGCCCATTCGAAGATTTATAAATATTATATTTTACTTGGCACTGCCAAGGTACGGAGTCCTCCTAGCTTGGCTGGGATATATTTTACTTGGTACGGCCAAGGTTCGAAGATCGCTCGGCCCGGCCGAGGATTTATAAACTCTCACTGATGATAGATGCGAGGTTTATCCGAGTTTCACATCTGAAGAATAGATTTTCCATTTAGATCTTGGAGCTTATAGGTGCCGGGTCTGATTACCTCCATAATTTGATAAGGACCCTCCCAATTAGGGGACAGCTTTCCTTGCTCCAGTGACTTTGAGATGGATGCCTTCCGAAGTACCAGATCACCTGGGGAGAATAACTTCCCTTTGACTCTAGTTGAATGGTAGCGGGCAACTCTTTGTTGGTAGGCCACCATCTGGATTCGGGCTTTCTCTCTGACTTCTTCTATCAAGTCAAGATTGGTTCGGAGTTGTTCATCATTGGATTCTTTCGAGTAGCCTTCGGTGCAAAGGGAGGGGAGCCTGAACTCCACAGGGATAACAGCTTCTGTGCCGAAAGCCATCTTAAATGGAGTCTGGCCTGTAGGAGCCCTTTCAGTGGTTCGGTACGCCCACAACACATGGTGGAGCTCCTCCGCCCATCTGCCTCGCGCTTGGTTGAGCCGAGCTTTAATTCCCTACAATAGAGTTTGGTTTGTTACCTCGGCCTCTCCGTTAGCTTGAGGATGTCCGACCGATGTCAGGTGATGGAGAATGCTAGGATCCTCGCAGAACTCCTGAAACTTTGGATTATCAAATTGCTTCCCATTGTCAGTGATGATGGTGTGGGGGAGACCGAAGCGGCAGATGATGGACCTCCACACAAAGTCTTTAATCCAAGCTTCGATTAATTGGGCGACTGCTTCGACTTCAACCCACTTAGTAAAATAATCAATTGCAACGAACAAGAACTTCCTTTGCCCCGTTGCGAGGGGGAAAGGGCCAAGTATATCCATTCCCCACTTGGCAAAGGCCAGGGGGATGAGATGGAAGTCAGGTGAGCAGAGGGGAGCCTCTGAATATTTGAGTGTCGTTGGCACGCATCACAAGCTCGGACAAGGTCATCAGCATCTTTTTGCATTGTTGGCCAATAATATCCTTGGTGTAACACTTTGTGGCACAGGGCATGGCTGCCGAGGTGATTGCCACAGATGCCTTCATGAACCTTTCGAAAAGCATAATTGGCTTCTGTTGAATGGAGGCATTTGAGCAATGGCATGGAAAAGGATCGCTTATATAGACAATCATCAATCAGAACATAATGAGATGATTGCAATTTTAGCTTCCTTGCTTCCTTTCTATCAGTGGGCAGCAACCCTTCTTTGAGGTACTGGTGCAGGGGGTCCATCCAAGATGGTTCGGTGTCAACCTGCATCATGTGGTCAACATCGGTGACGCTGAGCTTCTCTAGGACCTCCAGATAGAATTTTCGCTCGAGATCCATTGACTCCGTAGTTGCCAGGCGGGACAGTAGGTCGGCGCGCGCATTTTTAGCCTTTGGGATCTAGACAATTTTAAATTCATCGAAATAGAAGGATAGATCGCAACTTTTGGAGATATCGAATCATACTTGGCTCTCGAGCCTCGAATTCTTCCTGCACCTGGCCAGCCACCAATTAGGAGTCAATGTAGGCAATCAGTTTCTTGACTTTAAGCTCACGGGCGATTTGGAGTCCGAAGAGTAAGGCTTCATACTCTGCCTCATTGTTTGAGGCCAGAAAGGAGAAGCGAATGCCATATTCAAAGGTTGCACCTTTTGGACTGGTGAGGACTAGGCCAGCACCAGAACCGCCCACGCTGGAGGATCCATCGGCGTGGAGCAACCATGGGGCACTGGGCTTTGTTGTCCAGGTGAATCCGAAACAGAGCCGTCTTCGGGTATTGTGCATTCGAGAAGGAAGTCCATCAGAACTTGGGCTTTAATGGTTGGACGAGGCTGATATTGAACGTTGTGCTTGCTCAGCTCGACAGCCCATTTGGTCATTCTCCCCGATGCTTCTGGATGATGGATAATTGTCTTGAGAGGTTGGTCAGTCAGGACGATGATAGTATGCATCTGGAAGTATGGCCGCAACTTTTGGACCGATGTTACTAGAGCTAGGACCATCTTCTTGACCCGAGTGTACCTCGTTTCAGCGTCTTTGAGTAGTTTGCTGACATAAAAGATAGGTCTTTGGACTATGTTCTCCTCTCTGATTAGCACCGAGCCAACAACGTCTTCAGAGACCGTCAGGTATAGATTCAGCACTTTCCCTGTCTTTGGGCTACTGTGGAGACGCATAATTGCGTCGCTAAATTGTTGCGGCGCATACTACAAGAAAATACTGGAATAGCGATGCAAATTTAGCGACGCATAATTGCGTCGCTAAATTGCGACCACTTTGCGATGCCTCTGTGACAACAAAATATTGTGACGCATAAGCGACTCAATTAACCAGAAAAACAAAAAAAATTAAATTTTTAATATTGCGACGCAAATATTGCATCGCAATATTTTTAAATTAATTTTTATTAAATATAAATATCAATAAAAATATTGCGACGCAATATTTTCATCGCAATGTTTTTAACAGAATTAAATATTTTAAATAGCGACGCATTAGCGATGCAATAAAATAGAAAATTAGAAAAATTATTTTTAATTTAGCGACGCAACAATTGCATCACAAATAATTTAAATGAAATTAAATTTTATAAAATTTAATTATTGGAAAAAAATATTGCGACGCATCACATTGCATCGCAATGTTTTTAAAAGAATTAAATATATTAAATAGCGACGCATTAGCGATGCAATAAACTAAAAAATTAAAAAAATTATTTTTAATTTAGCGACACAACAAATGAGTTGCAAATAATTTAAATAAATTATATTTTTTAAAGTACAAATAGTTTACAAAATATTGCGACGCAAAATAGTGCGTCGCAATGTTTTGAAAAGAATTAAATATTTTAAATAGCGACGCCTTAGCGACGCAATAAACTAGAAAAATAGAAAATTATTTTTAATTTAGCGATGCAACAATTGCATCGCAAATAATTTAAATGAAATTATATTTTTTAAAGTATAAATATTTTAAAAAATATTGCGACGCAACTCAGTGTGTCGCAATGTTTTGAAAAAATTAAATATTTTAAATAGCGACGCATTAGCGACACAATAAACCAGAAAATAAATTAAAATTATTTTTAATTTAGTGATGCAATAAATGCATCGCAATTATTTTAAATAAAATTAAATTTTATAAAGTACAAATATGAGAAAAAATAATTGCGACATAACACAGTGAGTTGCAATGTTTTTAAAAAATTATTTATGTTAAATAGCGACGCATTAGCGACGTAATAAGCCAAAAAATTAATTAGGGAAATTATGTTTTAATATAGCGACACACTTGTTGCATCGTAATTATTAGAATTAAAATTAATTTTTTATATAATATAATTATCATATTAAAAAAATACGATGCAACCCTTTGCATCGTAATATATTTAAAAAAATTAATTATGTTAAATAGCGATCGGTCCAAAATCGATCGTGACCGATCGGAATAAGGGCTTGGATCGATCGCACCCCTCGGATCGTCGCCGATCGGACCGATCGCCACGTTTCGAGATCGGTCGTGGCCGATCGGGATCAGGGCTTGGATCGATCGCAACCGTCGGATCGTCGCCGATCTCGGATGGATTGCAACTATCCGAGATAGGTCATGGCTGATCGGGATCATGGCTTGGATCGATCGCAACCGTCGGATCTTTGCCGATCGGACCGATTGCCGCGGTCCACGATCGGTCATCGCCGATTGGGATCAGGGCTTGGATCGATCGCAACCGTCGGATCGTCGCCAATCTCGGATGGATGGCAACTATCCGAGATAGGTCGTGGCCGATCGGGATCACGGCTTGGATCGATCGCAACCGTCGGATCTTTACCGATCGGATCGATTGCCGCGGTCCGAGATTGGTCGTCGCCGATCGGGATCAGGGCTTGGATCGATCGCAACCGTTGGATCGTCGCCGTTCTCGGACGGATCGCCACGGTCCGAGATCGGTCGTCGCCGATCGGGATCAGGGCTTGGATCGATCGAAACCATCGGATCATCGCCGTTCTCGGACGGATTGCCACGGTCCGAGATCGGTCGTCGCCGATCGGGATCAGGGCTTGGATCGATCACAACCGTCGAATCGTCACCGATCTCGGACGGATCGCCACGGTCCAAGATCGGTCGTCGCCGATCGGGATCAGGGCTTGGATCGATCGCAACCGTTGGATCGTCGCCATTCTCGGATGGATTGCAACTGTCCGAGATAGGTCGTGGCCGATCGGGATCACGGCTTGGATCGATCGCAACCGTTGGATCTTTGCCGATCGGACTGATTGCCACGGTCCGAGATCGGTCGTTGCCGATCGGGATCAGTGCTTGGATCGATCGCAACCGTTGGATCGTCACCGATCTCGGACGGATCGCCACGGTCCGAGATCGGTCGTGGCCGATCGGGATCAGGGCTTGGATCGATCGCAACCGTCGGATCGTCGCCGTTCTCGGACGGATTGCCACGGTCCGAGATCGATCATCGCCAATCGGGATCAGGGCTTGGATCGATCACAACCGTCGGATCATCGCCGATCTCGGACGGATTGCAACTGTCCGAGATAGGTCGTGGCCGATCGGGATCACGGCTTGGATCGATTGCAACCGTCGGATCTTTGTCGATCGGACCGATTGCCGTGGTCCGAGATTGGTCGTCGCTGATCGGGATCAGGGCTTGGATCGATTGCAACCGTTGGATCGTCACCGATCTCAGACGAATGGCAACTGTCCGAGATAGGTCGTGGCCGATCGGGATCACGGCTTGGATCGATCGCAACCGTCAGATCTTTGCCGATCGGACCGATTGCCACAATCCGAGATTGGTCATCGCGATCGGGATCAGGGCTTGGATCGATTGCAACCGTTGGATCGTCACCGATCTCGGACGGATCGCCACGGTCCGAGATAGGTCGTGGCCGATCGGGATCACGGCTTGGATCGATCGCAACCGTCGGATCTTTGCCGATCGGACCAATTGCCGCGGTCCGAGATCGGTCATCGCCGATCAGGATAAGGGCTTGGATCGATCGCAACCGTTGGATCATCGTCGTTCTCGGACGGATCGCCACGGTCCGAGATCAGTCATCGCCGATCGGGATCAGGGCTTGGATAGATCGCAACCGTCGGATCGTCGCCGTTCTTGGACGGATTGCCACGGTCCGAGATCGGTCGTCGCCGATCGGGATCAGGGCTTGGATCGATCGCAACCGTTGGATCGTCACCGATCTCGGACGGATCGCCACGGTCCGAGATAGGTCGTGGCCGATCGGGATCACGGCTTGGATCGATCGCAACTGTTGGATCTTTGCCGATCGGACCGATTGCCGCGGTCCGAGATCGGTCGTCGCCGATCGAGATCAGGGCTTGGATCGATCGCAACCGTTGGATCGTCGTCGTTCTCGGATGGATCGCCACGGTCTGAGATCGGTCGTCGCCGATCAGGATTAGGGCTTGGATCGATCACAACCATCGGATCGTCGCCATTCTCGGACGGATTGCCACGGTCCGAGATCGGTCGTCACCGATCAGGATCAGGGCTTGGATCGATCGGAACCGTCAGATCATCACCGATCTCGGACGGATCACCACGATCCGAGATCGGTCGTCGCCGATCGGGATCAGGGCTTGGATCGATCGCAACCGTCGGATCGTCGCCATTCTCGGATGGATTGCAATTGTCCGAGATAGGTCATGGCCGATCGGGATCACGGCTTGGATCGATCGCAACCGTTGGATCTTTGCCGATCGGACCGATTGCCACGGTCCGAGATCGGTCGTCGCCGATCGGGATCAGGGCTTGGATCGATCGCAACCGTTGGATCGTCACCGATCTCGGATGGATCGCCACGATCTGAGATCGGTCGTGGCCGATCGGGATCAGGGCTTGGATCGATCGCAATCGTCAGATCATCGCCGTTCTCGGATGGATTGCCACGGTCCAAGATCAGTCGTCGCCGATCGGGATCAGGGCTTGGATCGATCGCAACCGTTGGATTGTCGCCGATCTCGGACGGATTGCAACTGTCCAAGATAGGTCGTGGCCGATCGGGATCACGGCTTGGATCGATCGCAACCGTCGGATCTTTGCCGATCGAACCGATTGCCGCGGTCCGAGATCGGTCGTCGCCGATCGGGATCAGGGCTTGGATCGATCGCAACCGTCGGATCGTCGCCGATCTCGGACGGATGGCAACTGTCCGAGATAGGTCGTGGCCGATCGGGATCACGGCTTGGATCGATCGCAACCGTCGGATCGTCGCAATTATTTTTAGTAAATACAAAATTTTGCAGTATTAATAAAAAAAAATATAATATTGCGATGCATATGTTGCATCGCAATGTTTTTAAAATAAATTAATGTAATTAAAAATTTTATAAAATAAATTGCGACGCCATTTGTCGTCGCAATTATTATCATTAATTATAAATATTATCATTTATAAATATTAACAAATTATTGCGATGCCTTAGCGACGCAGTTTAAAAAAATAAACAAATATTGCGACGAAATGTATGCGTCGCAATTATATATGATTTTTATCAGTATTAATAAATAAAAGAAATATAATATTGCGATGCATACATGCGTCGCAATATTATTAAAATACATATAGCTGATTAAAAATATTAAAAAATTATTGCGATGCAATTTTTCATCGCAATTATTATAATAAATTTAAATATTTTTATTTAAAAATATTTTAAAAATAATTGCGATGCACTGCTTGTGTCGTAATTATTGTAATAAGTTTTTATTTTAATCAATTTAAAATATTAAAAAAATATTGCGATGCCTTAGCGATGCAATTATTAGAAAATAAAAATATTTTTCCCGCCGGACGATGGCGCCAATTAGCGACTCATTAGCGACGCATTTATTGGTGTCGCTATGTTTTCAAAAAATTATAATAAACATATTAACGATGGATTAGCGACGCACTAGTGCGTCGCTAAGACATAAAAAAAAAAAAATTTTGCGACGCAAATTGTGACGCAATTATTGCGTCGCTAATTACATATATCTAAGCCACCCTTTCTCTCTTCTTCTTCCCCGTCTTGACCTAGCCGTCGCCGTGATCCCCGCTCGCTGCTCCAGCGCATCCCCTGTGGTCCTCCGGCTACCCGGCGATCTCATCCGACTCTGGCTTGTTATCTCGACCAAGGTTAGCCCCAATACTCTAAAAAAAAAAATTTTTTTTTTAATGATTTCCCTATGGCCACGGCCGCTGCCGTGGCCGGCAGTGGCCTGGCCACGGTGGCCAGGCCACTGTCATAAAAAAAAAAAAAAAAAAATTTAATAGGGGGGAGGGGAGGAAACCCCCCCCCCTTGTTTTTTCTTGTCCGGCCACGGCCGTAGCCGGGCCGGACAAGGCGGCCACGGCCGCTGCCGTGGCAGGTAGTGGCCTGGCCACGGTGGCCAGGCCACTGTCATCAAAAAATTTTTTTTTTTTTTTTAACAGGGGGGAGGGGAGGAAACCCCCCGCCCCCCCTTTTTTTTCTTGTCCGGCCACGGCCGTGGCCGCGGTCGGACAAGGCAGCCACTGCCGCTGCCGTGGCCGTCTTCTCCGGCCACGGCCGCTGCCATGGCCGGCAGTGGCCTGGCCACGGTGGCCAGGCCACTGTGACAAAAAAAAAATTTTTTTTCTTAACAGGGGGGGGGGAGGGGGGAAACCCCCCTGCCCCCCCCCCCTTTCTTTCTTGTCCGGCCACGGCCGCTGCCGTGGCCGGCAGTGGCCTGGCCACGATGGCCAGGCCACTGTGACAAAAAAAAAAAAAAATTTCCTTAACAGGGGGGGGGGGGAAACCCCCCCGCCCCCCCCCCCCCCCCCTTTCTTTTCTTGTCCGGCCACGGCCGTTGCCGTGGCCGGCAGTGGCCTGGCCACGGATGGCCAGGCCACTGTGACAAAAAAAAAAAAAAATTTCCTTAACAGGGGGAGAGGGGGGAAACCCCCCCGCCCCCCCCCCCTTTTATTTCTTGTCCGGCCACGGCCGTGGCCGCGGCCGGAGAAGACGGCTGCGCTGCCGTGGCCGGCAGTGGCCTAGCCACGGTGGCAGGCCACTATGACAATTTTTTTTTTTTTTCTTAACAGGAGGGGGGGAGGGGGGAAACACCCCCCCCCCCCCCCCCTTTCTTTTCTTGTCTGGCCACGGCCGCTGCCGCGGCCGGAGAAGACGGCCACGGCAGCGCGGCCGCTGCCGTGGCCGGCAGTGGCCTGGCCACGGTGGCCAGGCCACTGTCATCACAAAAAAAAAAAAAAATTTGTTTTAACACAGGGGAGGGGGGAAACCCCCCGCCCCCCTCTGTTTTTTCAATAAAGCTGTTTGGATAGACTGTTTGTTATGTCTTGATTATTCAATAATATTTGTAATGCTAGATAGGAAGTCTTGATTATTTAATTTACATAATATTTATGCAATAATTAATTTAAGCAGAATGTTTATGACAATAGTATTTGTGCATTTATACTCATTTACATTTGTTATGTCTTGATTATTTATATTCTGCTGCAAACTTAATGATGCATTACATTTTGAAATGCTAAATAAAATGTTTTGTTATATATTATTTAATTTCCAGCAACAAATTAGTAGTTTCAATGATTTACATTTTAGTATTCGCAAACATTGTATTTGACACAATAATCTTAAAAAGTTAGTGATTACATGTATAATTCATAAGAAGTTAAGAATAACAAGCATAAGTTCGATTGTCTTCGGACTTCCATAATCACAGCACTTTAACCTTTAGACCCGTTTGAGAATTTGTAAGCCTTAGTCTTGCAAATTCTCAAATTGTCCTGGTGGACAGTTTGGGAATGTTTCTTGTGACATGTTAGTCTGCTAGTAATCATCGTGGGGTGAGATTTCGGTTTGCATTTGCTCATACGTTCTCCTAGTGTGGCTTATATACCACACATTTAGGAGAACATATGGGAAATGCTGCCGAAATTTCAATGTTGCCGATCGATGATAATTAATAGCAGAATAACATATCACAAAAAATATTCTTGAATGGGATAGGGCCTTACCTTGTAGACATGGAGTGAAGGTAGAATTATTTAAGACACTTGAATTCTTGTGAAGTCTAATGACTAAACGCACCGCCTTATGGCCCGACACAAACTCAAGCCCTCTCTTTAGCCATTAACCTATGCATCGGTCCTTGCTAGCAGCCAAGGATCGTAGCCGTGGCTCGCTTGCATGGTAGGGTCCTTAGTTGCCAAAAAAAAATTTGCGTACTTATAAATGATTTAATTGGTTGTAATTAACCTTAGTTGTGCCCAAGAAATAATTTAGTTATATATTTATTAATACTAATATAGTTTTATTTTTTGGTTTCATTTAATGATTTACCAGACTTTGTATAAGTCGGTCAAAAATGAGCGGGACTCGCTCATGGATGTATGCAAGGATAAAAGATGGCTTGCTGAATCCAGATTTTCTGAATGGATTGGAAGAATTTATCGCATTTGCATGTAGCCAACCTGAATGGATGGATGGGCCTAGGATTAGGTGCCCATGCAACTTCCACAGGTGTCAGAATAAAGCCTACAGAGATGTGGAAACTGTTAAGGTGCATTTGTGTAAGAAGGGTTTTGTTCCTGATTACTATGTTTGGTACTGTCATGGTGAACCAGAGGATATTCCAGCAGCTGTTATAGGCCAACAAGAGTCAATTCCCGTAGATGAACCATTTGTGAATTTAAACACATATGAACAAATGGTTATGAATGCATCGGGTAATGACTTCAATCAGAATACATTTATGGAAGAACCAAATCCAGAAGCACAACAATTTTACGATATGTTGCGTGCTGCCAATCAAGAATTGTATCCTGGGTGTGAGGGTCATTCCCAGTTCTCTACAGCTGCTCGAATGTTGAATATTAAGGCAGAACATCGATTATCAGAAAAGGCGTTCAATTCTGTAGCTGAGTTAATCAAAGAAATTCTGCCAAATGATAATGTTGCCGCAGACAGTTTTTACGCAACAAAGAAGTTGTTGCGTGGGCTTGGGCTTCCAGTTAATAAGATCGATTGTTGCTTGAACAATTGTATGATATTTTGGGGTGAAGACTCAGAGCTGAGATGGTGTAAGATTTGTGGGCAATCGAGGTTCAAAAACACCGAAGGAGGAGCCGGTACAAGTAGGAGGAAAAGTGTGCCTTACAAGAGGATGCATTACTTTCCTCTTACCCCACGCCTGCAGAGATTATATAGATCTGAGGCAACAGCTGCTGATATGAGATGGCATGCCGAACATGAATCTAAAGAGGATGAAATGCGGCATCCATCAGATTCAAAGGCTTGGAAGCAGTTCAATGAAAATCATCCTGTTTTCGCTGAAGATATAAGGAATGTGAGATTAGGTCTTTGTACCGATGGCTTCCAACCATTTGGTCAAGCGGGGCAACAGTATTCATGTTGGCCTGTGATACTGACTGTATATAACCTTCCTCCGTGGAAGTGCATGAAAGATCCTGCAATGTTTTTAACCGTTTTGGTTCCAGGACCATCAAATCCTAAGGAAAAGATTGATGTCTTTCTGCAACCGTTGGTGGCCGAATTGAAAATGTTGTGGGAAACAGGAGTGGTAGCCTACGACATTTCTATGAAACAAAATTTCTTAATGAGAGCTGCTTTGATGTGGACAATAAGTGATTTTCCGGCATATGCAATGTTGTCTGGTTGGAGCACTGCTGGACGTCTGGCATGCCCTCATTGCATGTATGATTCGGATGCATTTACATTGCAGAAGAGTGGTAAGCAGTCATGGTTTGATAACCATAGGAAGTTCTTGCCACCAAATCATCCTTACAGGCGTAACTTGATCGCCTTCCGGAAGAACAAAGCAGTCACAAAATTTGCCGAACCGGTTAGGTCCGGCACGGATCTATTTGATTCTATAGAGAATTTGGGGTTGATGTATGCATGGGAACCAGATGCAGATAGAATAAATAGCCGTATATGTAAAGAACATAACTGGAAGAAACGAAGTATATTTTGGGATTTGCCTTATTGGAGCACAAATCTCATCCGGCACAACTTGGATGTCATGCATATAGAGAAAAATTTCTTTGATAACATATTTAACACGGTGCTAAACATCCCGGGAAAAACAAAAGATACTGCAAAGTCAAGAGAAGAACTTAATCAGTACTGTAGAAGAGGTGATTTGAGAAGGAGTGCCGATGGGACCTATCCTAAAGCATGTTACACTCTTGACAGAAATTCACGAGAAGTTTTATGTAACTGGCTTAGAGGGTTAAAATTTCCAGATGGTTATGCCTCAAATATCGGTAGGTGTGTGGACATGCATAAGCTCAAGTTGTTCGGCATGAAGAGCCATGACTGCCATGTTTTCATGCAACGATTATTACCTATAGCTTTTCGTGAGTTGCTTCCGCAACATGTCTGGAAGGCAATTACGGAGCTCAGCTTATTCTTCAAGGAGTTATCTGCCGCAGTCATTACTTCTGCATCAATGGCAAGGCTTGAGGAGGAAATTCCAATTATTTTATGCAAGCTTGAGCGAATATTTCCTCCCAGTTTTTTTGACTCAATGGAGCATTTACCGGTTCACTTGCCATACGAAGCGAGCATAGCTGGTCCTGTGCAGTATCGCTGGATGTATCCATTCGAGAGGTAAATATATACATCATTAAGATATGTTGACATTTGAAATATTATTTCATTGCTTGAAAAATTCGTTAATTTTTTGTTGCAACTTTACATATAGGTATCTTAAGAAGTTAAAAAATAATGTGCGTAATAAGGCAAGGGTTGAAGGTTCTATATGCAATGCACACTTGGTCGAAGAAGTTTCAGCTTTTGCCTCGCATTACTTTGAGGGTCACGTCCACACGAGGAGCCGAAATCATGGTCGTAACGATGACGTATGTGTGGACGAAGCAGAAGCTAATGACGGCAGAATATCAATTTTTAAAGCTATCGGCCGTTCATTTGGTGGGCAGAAGTCAAGAAATCTTAGCGATATGGAGTATAATGCAGCACATTATTACATCCTAATGAACTGTCGAGAAGTCGATCCATATATTGAGTAAGTGTATACTTCAATGCTAAATTGAAAATTTAAATTTATATAATAATATACCATAATATTTAATTTCTAACAGTAGTTTTCATCCTTTTCATCCCATAAGGATGTTTTGTGATAGACAACGACAGATGAATCCCGACATCAGTCAAGTTGCAATTGGGCAGAAATTAGAAACGGAGTTTGCTTACTGGTTTTATGAATTTGTGAGTAGTATCACTCAATCAATTTCGATAATGGCAATTATTTTTTGAATTGGATGTCAATAGCTTATTAATTTATAGGTCAACGGTCCATGGTCGACAACCGACAATATTTTCATTAAATGTCTATCGCAATGGCCATTGAAGACCGTAACAACCTCTACTGGCTATTTTGTAAATGGGTACAAATTTCAGATTGAACGATTAGCAGCTTCAAGAGGCACTCAGAACTGGGGCGTGTGTGTAAAAGGAGAAAGTGTTGGAGCAAATATGCAGGATTATTATGGAAAGTTAGTAGAGGTGGTTGAAGTTGAATATCCCGGTTGGCCTTTAAAACGAACCGTATTGTTTCGTTGTGATTGGTTCGATCCGATAATTCCTGTGGGCAAAAGGGTTCATAACGACTATAATTGGTTGAAGTGAACCATCGACGAAGATTACAGAAATATGACCCATTCATCCTTGCATCCCAAGCTCAGCAAGTCTTTTACTGCGGATATCCAAGTTTGCGCAACGACAAGCGAGATTGGTGGGCCGTTTCTAAAATCGTCCCACGTTCAACAATCGTATTAGAGGAGAGTTCATCAAGTCAATCCGCCGAGTGCCCTGCATTTCAAGAGGATGAGATGGAACTGCATGCAATTGAGGACGACACAAGAGCTCCTGAAACATCACTTATCGATCCAAGTGGTGATGTCCAAGAAATTGCGGATGCAAATGTTCGGTTTCCTTCCGATAATGAAACTGATTCGCAATCCGATACGGCATCGGATGTTGAACCAACATTTCACGAAACAAATGACAACGATTAAACATAAAGGTTTTTTAAAATTTAACTTTTTTTTATAAGTGTTAAATTCGTACATAGTCAATCATTAATCGTAATTTAATTGTGTGAATCCTTAGTATTTTCAGTATGAGGGGCAGAGGTAGATCTACCGACGATAGATTGGGTGAGCAGAGACGTAGTTTGGATCCTTCGACATCAGATCACATGAGCGTCGGCGATGGAGAGTTTGGATCTCCAGCAGAGGCGCAGCCTTCGACCTCTGCACCAGTATTACCATCTACCCGATCGGCACAGACCTCCGAGAGTTCTTCCGCCTTCGGCCGCACTTTACTTCGACTTGATGCTCAGGGGATGTAAGTATATATTAATTACAAATATTTGTTAATGTTTTTAAGTCATTAACTTATAAACTTGCATTTTTTTAACAGATTCATTGAGCAGCATCATGTCTCCAGCCACATCAGCGCCGTTTTTCAGAGGCGTGCAGATCCCAGTGGCTACGATTGGCGCCACGTATCGCCGGCCACGAGGGAGTTTTATTTTTCCGAGTTTCAGGTAAACTTATTAAATACAATTTAGCAGTGATATATAATTCTTTAAAGTTAATAAATTCAGAAACTAACTGTTTATTTTAATGCAGAAAAAATTTACGTGGGATCCTGCCACCCATGATGCCATTAGGGCAGCATGGGAGGCTCTGACGCGACGCCGATACTCCGACATGCTTCATCGTTGGAGGTCGTCGGGTCAGCGTCCTGCGCACGTGCCAGAGGGTATTTGGCACGAGTGGCAGCAGGCCTGGGAGTCCGATGGCTGGCGCAGGAGGTCCGCATCAGCCAGCACGAACCGCCGATCTGAGAAGGGCGGTCGTGGCACGGGTCTCTCCTGTCATACATCGGGCTCCATTTCGATTCAGGAGCACAGACGGCGTATGGTAAGAAAACATAAATATTTTTATTACTATTTTAGTTCTTTACAAATATTGTATTAATATCATTTTTTTATTGTTATAGACTGAGCAGGTGATAGAGATATAGACTAAAAGATATGCTTTATGTCTTTACATTTTTAATGAGAATTCATTTTGAGCAATGTGTGCCATTTACTACATATATGTGCATGTGTCTAGTATTTCCAAAGAGTATTTGATCTAGTGTGTAGAGTACGGCTTACACACAGAAGACTAGATCATCGGTTCTTTTGGAATACAAGTTTATTGTTCACAGTTTTAGATGGAATTGGACACACCATCAGTAGAGCTGTAGCACAAATTTAAGTAGGTCTGTCTTGACTACGGGGAATGGTTTATTCTAACTATTTGTGCTAGTACACTTTGTGTGTATTGAACAGGACCCAGTTGAGTTGATTATTTTATACTGACTTTATAAAATAATTTAGAACTCATGAATATTATGATTACTTATGCTCTTAATCTGAATTCTATTTCTAGACACGTGTATGTAGTGTTTATTGCTTTGATTACACATAGAGTGAGATTCTATATGAATCAATAAACTCAGTGGGTTGGGCAATAACATTATGTATATGGTGAATATTAATAGTTGAAGGAATCCACGTCCGATTAATTTGGACTGATGATATCCCCTTGAGAAAGCTTATAAGTTTTGATCGTATCAAATCTTGCAAGTGGATTTTGAATCCGATACGTCAAATAAGTTAAGTGGATAAGTCTCAAGGATAAAAACAGCCAATTAAATTATAATGTCAGTATTTAAATTTAATTGGTGGATATCTGTAATCTTAACGTGGGGAGATAATAAGTATTTAATATTAAGGCTCGAAAATATAAATTCGAATGTGACTAGGAGTACAATTATAATTCTTTAGTGGAATGAATTATAATTTACGTAATTAAATCCTAACCCGGGATAGGATTATGAGATTTAATTACGTGGGAAGTCCTTTTCATATTTGCCTATTAGGTCCCTGTTGTAGCCCTATAAATACCCTCTCAATTGGTTGCTAGGGTGAACGCTTTTGAGAAAAAAAGAAAAGCAAGAAACCCTAGGTCGGCCGAGAGAGATCCCACCATCTTGTGAGAGAAGCAGGTATTTCGGGAATACGGCGGAAGGCCAAAAGGTTGAGGTCGAGCAATCAAATCAAGTGTTCCAGTGTTCAAGTCTGAAGGTATAATCTTATACTCATAGATTAGAATGGTAAAAGATTTTTGCATTACTCATATACGCTATAGCCGTGATCTTGGGGGTATTCCGTGCTCCCCAACAGTGGTATCAGAGCCACGGCTGATACTGTATATGAATAATGCGGCCATGTTCTCCATTAATCGGAATATGCATGCGTGGGATGGATCGTGCTTGCTGCTAATGTTATTTTGCAGGTTTCTATCCTGTTATTATGGTCACGTGAATGTATGTATTCTGATTTAATATTGCTTAGATCTGTTTTGTGAACTCCGGTTTTAAGGAGGCTAGGATCATTGTAATATTTTATAGCATGTATGCTCCGGTTTTTTGAGAGCTTTGTATTTGTAAATACGTAGCATGTGAACTCCTATATGGAGGCATAGGATTTTTTGTAATCTGGTGCGGCTCCATGGAGGAAGATGACCTGCTGCACGTTGCAGGATAAGATTCTGAGATGAATCGGATAAGATAAGGTTCTGAGATGAATCGGATAAGATAAGATTCTGAGATGAATCGGATAAGATATGATTCTGAGATGAATCGGATAAGATATGATTCTAAGAAGATTTAGATGAAGAGATGATTAGAATCGGATGAAGATAGGATTCTAAGAATCCTTGCAGATAAGATTTCAAGAAAATCCGTTGCAAATCACGATTCTAAAAGAAAATTCAAAGGTCGATCCCCGCTGGGGGCCAGCCCCCAGACCCCCGTATGCGAAGCGGCAAATCGTCGAGCAAAGTAGCAATCATGGTGCGACAGAGATCTTCATCTGCATGGAGAATTTTGACCATAATAACAGGGATTTTATTTATCTTGTTTATATTGGTTATGTTGCATACTTGCTTGATTGTTTATCCTTTTGTTCTTATGTCTATAACTAGGAGAACATGGTTAATTGGATAATCACTTGCTGTTTGTGTTTATAAGATAATCAAACACAAGTTTAATAACCCTCAAAATATTGTTTAAATAACTAAGTGGGAGAGGGAATTAATCACATTTAAATCCCATGGTCCCATCACTTGTTTATTGGTGAGGTAGTTAATTTCACGCGTTAGCATTAGTGCTTTCCTCCCCATAGGATGAAGTTGATTGCCAGCTCACCAAGAATAATCCCTGGTAGTTGTTAATGTTGGATTACCTCTCCATCTGAGGGATCCACCATGGGACAATGGATCTAGCATTGAGTGATGGTATACACTTAGGTAAATATTGGTATCCTCCCCATCGGAGTCACTACAAATATTTATATGACCAAAGTTAGCCAGCTAATTAATTTTACTTGGTATGTTACCTTTTACCTAGATAGTAAAATTAATAGGTTTTATCTGTCTAGATAAATGATGAGTAGTAGACGTCCTCCCATCGAGGCATACTATTCAAAATGTACTAGGCTGCTGGCGAATTCTATTATTATGTAGTGGTTGAGGGGCCCTACTTATAATTTTGAATTTAAAGTTTATTGCTCATTTGATGTATGAATGATTCTCAGGATTAAAATGTCTTCTTTCAATCCACTTGCCGTGATACTCAAAGAAAACAAATTGATCGGTCCTAATTACATTGATTGGAAAAGAAACCTGGATATAGTGTTAACAGCAGAAGGGTACAAGTATGTGCTCACTCAGGTCTGTCCCGCAGAGCCCGGTGAAGGGGCTTCAGATCAGGAGTCCCAAGCTTACCGTAAGTGGGTTAAGGCTGATGAGATGGCGCGGTGTTACATATTGGCATCTATGTCAAATGTTCTGCAACATCAGCATCAATCTATGCCCTCTGCCTATGACATGATGTTCAACCTCAAAGAAATGTTTGGGGATCAGAGTCGTGCAGCTAGGCAGACTGCGATGAAAGAACTGATGAACACTAATATGGCTGAAGGAACTCCTGTCAGGGATCATGTTCTAAAGATGATTAGCCTTCTGAACGAACTGGAGATCCTTGGAGCGGAGATGGATGGGGAAACCCAAGTTGATATCATTCTCCAGTCCCTACCTGATTCCTTTAAGCAGTTCTGCCTAAATTACACTATGAACAAAATGAATTTTTCATTGGCAGAGCTACTTAAAGAACTTCAGGTAGCAGAGAGTTTCATAATGAAGCCTGCAGTTGCTATGGTTACTGAAAAAGGTTCTTCTTCGAAGTCTCATGCTAAGAAGAAGAAAAAGGTTCAGAAAAAGAAACAGCATCATGCCCCACAGCCCAATGGGGAAATAAAAAAGAAGGGAAAGTGCTTCGTCTGCAAGCAGCCAGGACACTGGAAGCAGCAATGTCCAGTTTGGCTTGCCAGGAAACAGGCTAGAGGTATATCTCATTCACTTGTAGTTGAAACTTGTTTAGTGCTGTTATCTACCAGTGGCTGGTGTGTAGATACGGGAGCCACTAATCATGTTTGCAATTCTTTGCAGGGGTTCCAGCAGACCCGGCAGCTAAGTGATGGAGAGATTTACATATTTCTGGGAGATGGCACGAGAGTGTCAGTAGTTGCAGTGGGAGATTTTAGCTTTTCTTTTAGTAGAAATAGGATTTTAATATTAAAAGACTGTTTATTTGTACCTTCAATTAGAAGGAATTTAATTTCAGTTTCTAAGTTGGTTGATGATGGATATTCAGTTTATTTTAATGACTCCGTTGTTATTAAGAAAAATAACATTTTATCTGTTCTGGTACATTGGTGGATGGTCTTTATATATTAATCCTGTTTCTCCTACTGTGCAACTAAATGAAGTGAATGACAATAATAGACCATGTAAGAGAAAACATCCTTCTGAAATGAATCAAACTTATCTTTGGCACTTGCGCCTAGGTCATATAAATCTAAGACGGATCTCTAGACTGGTTCAAGATGGACCATTAGGTTCATTGGAAGTAAAGGCACTACCGGTCTGTGAATCTTGCTTAGAAGGAAAAATGACCAAGCGGCCATTCTCGGCCAAAGGCAATAGAGCTAAGGAGATATTAGAATTGGTTCACTCTGATTTGTGTGGCCCAATGAACGTCCAAGCTAGAGGTGGCTTTGAGTACTTTGTCACTTTTATGATGATTACTCAAGATATGGGTATATTTATCTGATGCGCCGTAAGTCTGAATGCTTTGAAAAATTTAAAATTTTAAGGCAGAAACGGAGAACCGTCATGGTAAAAATATCAAGACACTACGATCCGATCGTGGTGGCGAGTACCTCTTAGGGGAGTTCACAGATTACTTATTAGATGCTGGGATTGAATCCCAGTTGTCTGCACCTAGAACCACAGCAGAATGGTGTAGCTGAAAGAAGGAATAGGACTCTTATGGATATGGTTAGATCTATGATGAGTTATTCAGACTTACCTATTTCGTTTTGGGGATATGCATTAGAGACCGCTGCATATATTCTTAACTTGGTACCATCTAAGTCAGTACCTAAGACACCCACAGAACTGTGGACTGGGCGCAAGCCTAGTCTAAGACATGTTCGGGTTTGGGGTTGTCCAGCACATGTACTAAAAGTAAACCAGATAAGTTGGAATCAAGGACAGATGTATGCTTCTTTGTTGGATATCCTAAAGGAACAAAGGTGGTTTTTTTATTGTCCTAAGGATCAGAAGGTCATTGTTAGCACCAATGCCCGATTCTTGGAGGAGGACTATATTATAGACCACAAACCCAGAAGTAAAATTGCTCTAGAAGAGTTGAGAGGCGATAAAACTAGACAGGCTCCTTTAATACCAATAGTACAAGCAGAACCCACAAGAAAGTAGGTTCCCAAACTTCCCAATAACTATTCGTAGTGGGAGAAGTATAGTAACACGAACTGACCCTGAACTACAAAAGGATACCATTGATGCACCAGTTTCAGAACCAGTGCAGGTTGATGGAGCACAAGGATCAGAGTCAGATCGTATTACTACTAGCACATACAATCAAGTTGTGCCTCGTCGTAGTGGGAGGGTTGTAAATACACCTAAACGGTATACGTTCCTTGGAGAGTCATATGACAGAATCTCTGATGAACTGGATACTGAACCCAGTAGCTACAATGAAGCATTACAGGATAAAGATGCAACTCTTTGGCAAATGCTATGAAATCAGAGATAGAGTCTATGCACTTTAATCAGGTCTGGGATCTTGTAGAACCACCCGAGGGAGTAAAACCCATCGGATGCAAGTGGATCTATAAGAAGAAGAGAGGAGCAGACGGGAAGGTGGAAACCTTCAAGGCTAGGCTAGTTGCAAAAGGTTTTACTCAGAAAGAAGGGATCGACTATGAGGAAACCTTTTCACCAGTAGCTATGCTTAAGTCTATCCGGATTCTCTTATCCATTGCAGCTCATTTCGATTACGAAGTTTGGCAAATGGATGTCAAGACAGCTTTCCTTAATGGAAATCTTGACGAATGCATTTACATGATGCAACCAGACGGTTTTATAGTAAAAGGCCAGGAGCACTTGGTGTGCAAGCTTAAGAGGTCCATTTATGGACTTAAGCAGGCATCTAGATCTTGGAATACTCGTTTTGATCAAGCTATTAAATCTTATGGTTTTGATCAAGTCCTGACGAGTCATGTGTGTACAAGAAGCGTGATGGAAAAACTTTGGTGTTTCTGGTGCTATATGTGGATGACATCTTACTTATTGGAAACGATATGGGAGTGTTATCTTCGGTCAAGGTATGGTTATCTGGACAATTTGATATGAAGGACTTGGGAGAAGCAAGTCACATCCTAGGGATCAAGCTTTTGCGAGATCGCAAGCAAAGGATGATGCTTATCTCAAGCCACTTATATCGATAAAATTCTCACCCGTTTTGGCATGCATAATTCCAAGAAAGGATTTCTTCCTTTCAGGCATGGAATTTCTCTATCTAAGGATCAGTGTCCTAAGACACCTGATGAGATAGAAAGTATGAAGGCAGTTCCTTATGCTTCTGCAGTAGGAAGCCTAATGTATGCTATGCTATGTACTAGACCTGATATCTGTTTGCCGTAGGCATGGTTAGCAGATTTCAGTCTAACCCTGGGCGAGAACATTGGACTGCAGTAAAACATATAATTAAGTACCTGAAAAGGACTAAAGATTATTAGTTTACCAAGCAGATAGTCTTGTGCCTATAGGATATACAGATTCGGACTTCCAATCAGATAATGAATCTAGGAAATCAACCTCGGGATATGTGTTTACTTTGGGTGGTGGAGCAATTAGCTGGAGGAGTGTGAAGCAGACTTGTGTTGCTGACTCTACCATGGAAGCTGAGTATGTGGCTGCATCTGAAGCTGCAAAAGAGGCTGTTTGGCTAAGAAACTTTCTTTTGGATCTTAGTGTGATACCTTCAGTGCAATTACCTATTACACTTTATTGTGATAATAGTGGGGCAGTTGCTAATTCGAAGGAACCCAGGACCCATAAGAAATCTAAACACATTGAGCGTAAGTATCACCTGATACGTGACATCGTGCAAAGAGGTGACGTGCTGGTGACCAAGGTCACATCTGAGACAACCTGGCAGATCCTTTTACAAAGAGTTTAACTTCAAAAGTTTTTGATAGACATGTAGAGGGCATGGGAGTTAGATGTGTACAAGCATTGCTTTGAGTCTAAGTGGGAGATTGATAGAGATATAGACTAAAAGATATGCTTTATGTCTTTACATTTTTAATGAGAATTCATTTTGAGCAATGTGTGCCATTTACTATATATATTGCATGTGTCTAGTATTTCCAAAGAGTATTTGATCTAGTGTGTAGAGTACGGCTTACACACAGAAGACTAGATCATCGGTTCTTTTGGAATACAAGTTTATTGTTCACAGTTTTAGATGGAATTGGACACACCATCAGTAGAGCTGTAGCACAAATTTAAGTAGGTCTGTCTTGACTACGGGGAATGGTTTATTCTAACTATTTGTGCTAGTACACTTTGTGTATTGAACAGGACCCAGTTGAGTTGATTATTTTATACTGACTTTATAAAATAATTAACTCATGAATATTATGATTACTTATGCTCTTAATCTGAATTCTATTTCTAGACACGTGTATGTAGTGTTTATTGCTTTGATTACACATAGAGTGAGATTCTATATGAGTCAATAAACTCAGTGGGTTGGGCAATAACATTATGTATATGGTGAATATTAATAGTTGAAGGAATCCACGTCCGATTAATTTGGACTGATGATATCCCCTTGAGAAAGCTTATAAGTTTGATCGTATCAAATCTTGCAAGTGGATTTTGAATCCGATACGTCAAATAAGTTAAGTGGATAAGTCTCAAGGATAAAACAGCCAATTAAATTATATGTCAGTATTTAAATTTAATTGGTGGATATCTGTAATCTTAACGTGGGGAGATAATAAGTATTTAATATTAAGGCTCGAAAATATAAATTCGAATGTGACTAGGAGTACAATTATAATTCTTTAGTGGAATGAATTATAATTACGTAATTAAATCCTAACCCGGGATAGGATTACGAGATTTAATTACGTGGGAAGTCCTTTTCATATTTGCCTATTAGGTCCCTGTTGTAGCCCTATAAATACCCTCTCAATTGGTTGCTAGGGTGAACGCTTTTGAGAAAAAA
>UESW01005011.1:443994-539233 GCA_900491605.1 Calamus simplicifolius | reverse complement strand
TACATGGCCACCATCCTCATGGACAGCAACCGCATAGTCATCCTCGACATCCGCTCCCCGGCGGTGCCCATCGTCGAGCTGCAACGCCATCGCGCCAGCGTCAATGCGGTACTTATTTCATTGGGCCGTGCCGAGTCGACGGGTCAGATTTTTTCGAGCCCGATGTGATACGGTTTAATGGATCATGCTGATACGGTAGCAAAATTGAATTATGTCAGATACGGTCTGATTCGTGCCAGATCATGCTGACCGCCATGAATGGCCCGATGTCCAACTTTACATGGAGGATCCCTTTTTTGAATTCCTAGCTCCTTTCTCTTCTCACGCTTCATGAATTCGTAGATTTTCAGTTCATGGAAGGTTCCACCAGCGGACCGGTCTTGCGTACGATGGAAGGGGAGGGAGAGTTCCAAGAAAAATGTAGCGAACCGGTCCTGCGTATGATGGAGGAGAGGGAGAGTTCCCAACAAAAAAAAAAAAAATAAATAAAATAAATAAAAGGTTATCTATAACCAACAGATTTGAGAGCAATATGTTACCACTTCATCAATCTATAGGATATTTATCCAGCGAAAGATTCCTTTAAAATTTATGTTTTACCTTCTAACATTTACGAGATCAATATTTTGAAAAATATTACAGTAAACTTATATGGGTATATATAAGACGTTAAGTCTTTTGTATTCATGCATGATTATCATTAATTAAATTTAATATTTATATTATGTGTAATTTTTTAATCATCAAAATAGATAAATTCAAAAGTTTATAGATATCAAATTAAATAAATTTAATTACTCATAATTATGTGATGCTTATAAATGAATGACATGATTATTTAATTGTTATGAGTATATTGAAGTTACTATAAATATTTAAGGGTTGCCCAAAAGTTAAATCGTCATTTTTATAATATATGGACATGATATGATCAATTAATATGCTTGATTAGGTATGTTTAGCATATCCAAAGATAGCAAATATATCTAATTTGAGTATATATAATTGAGTATGTAAAATTAAAATTAAGCATCAATTATGTTTATTGTTGTATATTTGAACACATGGTGTCAATAGTTAAGTCATCTTTTCGGTCCTTAGATTAAGATTTTCTACCTCCTCCTATCTATAAAAAAAGACTCCCTTTTAGTGGCTTATGCAACCTATTTTCTTATATAAACTCTGATCTGGCTTCCATTCCCATGTTTTCTTCTTGATCATGGCTTCCTTTCGTTGGATCCTCTGCTTTTTCTGTTGCTACTATGTGCTTCTTCGCAATGGTGCCGTGGCTTCTCTTAGAGCCTTCAGATTTCCAGAGTCTCAGCAAACCTCTTCTATTACCAGCAACCAGTATAGAACTGCATACCACTTTCAACCTCATAAGAACTGGATGAATGGTATGTTTTCCATAGGCCATCTTTTAAGTCTTTTATACCTTTCAAGTTGGTATATCCCCAATTAACGTAGCTTACATTATCAATTTCTAGATCTACTGCTTTCTTTTTTGTTTCAAAAACCCATTAAATCTTCCCATTCACTACAGGGTTCGGCTCTTTATTTGAAAGCTTATGTGGGACTATCTTTCTACATGCTCCCTCTCTCTGGGAGGAGCCTACGTGCCCTTTATACGGTCTAGAGGAGGAGACTGCTGATCATGCTATCTTTACCTGCATCAGAGTAAGACAATATGGCAGATTTTGGGTCACCGCCCTTGGAACGATGGTACTACTTCTTGTCACATCTCTTTCCTAGGCTTGATCCAGTGGTATATGCGGAGGGGTATCCATCAGCAGGGTGCTACGTGGGCTTACATAACTTATCAGATCTATATCTTGGAACCGGCTTATTTTCACTAATGAGACTGCACCTCCCCACAGGATAGTAAGGACAACCATCTCTTTATATGCTGAGTAATATTCCATCACATAGTTCTTGATTCCGATAGTCCTGGCCTCTGGGGCTCCTCTGCTGCCTTGGTAGCGCACCGGCGCACAGTCTTCATCTCTTGGAAGCCCCTACCTCTAGGGTTTGTCAAAATCAACTTTGATGAAAATGTTCAAGCAGATTTACTGGATCGGCTTTTGTGATTCGTGGGTCTTATGGGTCTGATGGAGCTATGTTGGCGGGAGGGAATTCGGCCTTTTATTTTTAATGAAATCAATATCTTTTATTTTTTATCCATGTTGTAATGGGGCAATTTCATTTTAAAAGGAATATCAATGAGGTCTTAGCAATGCAAATCAGATCCTTTCAAGCTTTGCACATCATGGTAGCAGTGCTTTTTGTTCCTTCAGAAAACATTATGGGTTTCTTTTTTTATACTCTTTCACTACAGCATTTTGAGGTATTTTTTCTGTTCTTAGTGTGTAATTCGGAAAAAAGAGAAGTTCAGGTTGCAGCAATAAACGTTTATATTATATCCAATCTCTTGCATGAGGGAGCTCGATTTATTTTTAGCTCTGCAAATTTATACCAGAGGAATCCTAACTCTTAGTAGTTTTCAGACAATCCCCAGACACAGATTTCAAAACAGGAGGCCTTTTGGAAATCAAAGGAGTAAAAGCTTCACAGGCTAGTCTCTCATCTAACATTTGATTTTATGTTCAAAGATACTATTATTTTATCTCCTCAAAATAATGCTACTATCCTATAGATGTTAGCCTTATGTTGTTCCAGTTTGGTGCTTTGGCTTGTGCATCGATCCTCCAAACAGACAGACATTGAAGTAGAATTTGAGCTACCAAACCTAGAGAGAGCAGAGCCATTTGATCCTTCTTGGCTGACAGACCCTCCAAAGCTTTGTCGTGAGAAGGATGCTTCTGTTCAAGGTGGGATTGGGCCCTTAGGGCTATTGATTTTGGCTTCTCAAGATCTGAAGAAGACACTGCTGTCTTCTTCAGGGTACACAAAGCTCACAACAGATACATGGTGATGAGGGGTAAAAATATCATTGCATTAATATTCGTGCAATCCAAGTCATCGGGTTAAGGCTAGCCCGTACACCCTGTCGCATAGCTGTCACATCCGAAAGGCAGCAATGAGTAGGCTACCCCCTCCAAACAGCTTTAGCGTATCAGTTGGCCAACTATTATTATACCTCGGCTGATCGAGCTATTATCAGTTGGCCGAACTATTATACCTCGGCTGATCGAGCTATGATCATACCCCCACAGGCCGAGCTATCTCCACTTGAACCATCCTGTGCTTTTGCAGGCCAAGCCTCGTTATACCTCGGATAGCCGAGCCATTCTGTGTCTCAAGAAGGCCGAACCATCCATACCTCGGTAAATTGAGCCTCACCATACTTCGGCAGATTCGGCCATCTTCTATACCTCGGCCCGACCGAGGTACTCAAGCACCTTTACGGAACGTACTCAAATTAACAAGATTCCAAATAGGAAATCGTGCCTACACTACCAAAGATGGCTTAGAGCCTATGTAGTCACTAATCTTGAAGCACCGTCTGCTCTTCCTAGCCGTTGATCCTCTAACCAACTGGATACGGATCCTACCGGCCATGTAACAGCCTGATTCGAATCAACTTCGAATCCCAACAACTTTCAGACCCTCTGTGACGTGTCCAAGGAATCAGGTGATCACCTATAAATATCACAGCCTCAGATCCCCTTAGGTATGGATTCTGCACACTCAAGACACCTCTCTTTCACTCACTCACAGAAAAACTCCATTAGAGCTCAGACAGAGCTCCTAGCACCACCCTTAGAGGAACTCTTCCTCGGGGATCCTTCTCCTCATTGTCTGCTTGCTGTGAATCTCCACTGACTTGGGCATCGGAGGGTCTTCCGCAGAGGGCACCCCCCCAAACCACCCTCTGCTCGAGGACTGTTTTGCAGGTTCCGGCCAGGAGTCGAGCCCGGATTCGAAGCCCCATCAGCACCCGAGTCGGAGAACGGATTTCCGCGGCAACAGATTGGCACTAGAGGAAGGGCCCGCAAGTCCCGTAAACTTGTATTCTAGGAGACAAGGATCCAGATCGAAGAAAAATCCTCTAATGGCCAACCGCAAGAGAGCGCCTCTGAGGCTCAGGATCAGGCTGCATCTCAGAGGCCTGATCCAACCAACGGCGCGGAGCCCTTGCTACCGCCACCAGCTGAAACCCATTCACCGTCAGCCCGGCGTGACCCTGGACCAGTTTGCCGCTTTGGTTCAGCAGGTCCAGGCCTGACCCAGCTTGTTCAAGGAGCTCAAAGGGTTCCCCACCCGGCGGCTCCTATTCCGCTACTTCATGAAGAAGAGGCCGCCCCCATTCCTCCAGCAACTCTTCCCTCTAATCCGCTCGGGGCAGATTACCTTCACCGACCTATAGGGGCGAAGCCAATGCCCCACTAGGCTAGAGAAGGGAGCCCGCTCAGATCCCGTCGAGCTCGCTCCCACTCCCCGATGTCCTCCCAAATTCGACACCGCTGCCACCATCCCATCACCCGATCCCTTCTGTCACTTTGGACGAGGGAATCAGGCAGCAGATATAGGAGATGCGATGGGAATGGCGTCAGAGTTAGACGCCATCAGGCAGGCTCCTCTGTCCCAGCCGAAGATGGATCAGGGCATCCCCTTCACCGAGAGGATCATGAGGGAAGTGATTCCCCCTCATGTCAAGCTTCCTACCATCGAGCCCTACCATGGATCTACTGATCCCGATGACCACCTCTGCAGCTTCAAGTCCATCATGATGTTCCACGGAGCGTCAGACGTGATTCTATGTCGTGCTTTCCCCTCTACCCTTAGAGGGTTTGCTCGAACCTGGTTCAACAGCCTGAAGCCAGGTTCTATTGACTCTTTTGACGAGCTGAGCTGTCTGTTTATCAGCCAGTTCGTCAGCAGCCGTCATCACCGGCGGAGATCTGATTCCCTCTCGGAAGTTAAGCAAAGAGAGAGGGAATCCTTGAAGAACTACCTTGGCCGTTTCAACACGGCCCTGCTAGAAGTCAACCACCTCAATCACGAGATGGCCATGTCTGCCTTGGCCGGAGGGGTATCAAAGGCGGAGACTTTTATTTGGCCCTGGAGGTCAACTACCCAAAGAGCCTTTCGGACATGATGTCTCTGCCAGAGTCGAGGAGTCGAGAAGGTCGGCTCAATCCGAGCAGCAGAAAAAGGAGGCGAAAAGCTTCGACAAGCATCGAGCCTACCACCGCTAGCCCGCCTAGCCGCCATGGAGCCCCTCCGCTGCCGCCTCGAGACCGGACCCGGAGCCCAGCTCGAAGGTTCGACCGCTATACCCCTCTCACTGCGCCGAGGGCACATATTGATGGAGATCGAGCACCAGATTCCTCGGCCTCCTCCCTCCGAGGTAACGGTGTCCGAAGGGACATGACCAAGTACTGCCGCTTCCATCGAGACCACGGGCATGATACCGAAGAGTGCTGGCAGCTTCGGAATGAAATCGAGCGTCTAATCCGGGGGCAGATTAGACCGATTCAGAGGGCCACCTGAGCCAGCGAATGAGGGAGGTCGTCAACCTGAACCCCGCCAGCTTCCTTCGCCGAATCCCCCGGTCATTGGCAATGTCAACATGATAGCGGCGATCGACTCTCCATCATCTGGGCCAAGTGAGGAGGGAAATCTATCAAAGAAGGCTCAAATCGATGAGCTTGCTTTCTCTGATGAAGACCTGCGGGAGGTACAACCCTCACGATGATGCTCTGGTTGTATCTTTGAATATGAACAGCTATGATGTACACCGCATTTTAATTGATAGCGGAAGCTCCGTTAATGTTTTGTACTTCGATGCCTTCGTGAGACTGAAACTCCAGGCGGAAAGCCTTCGAGCCGTGGAATCCACTCTGGTGGGTTTCACGGGCGACCCTATAACCCCTGAGGGAGTCATTACTCTGACGGTCCAAGCCAGCACCTGGCCTCGTGTAGTTACTACGCTCATGGATTTCCTCGTGACAAGCTTCGGTCCCCCTACAATGCCATCCTCGGCAGGCCGGGCAGATATCCCTCAAGGCCATCATTTCTATTCCCCATCTTGCCATAAAATTCCCACTGAATGGGGAGTAGGGGTTGTTCGGGGTAGCCAGATCATTGCTCGGTATTGCTTTGTCGCCGACCTGCAGTCCAGGAAGCCCGAGGTGGATGGGCTAGATGCTCGTGAAGACTTCGCTGAGCAGCGAGGAGAACCAGCCGAAGAACTGAAGGAACTGCCGCTGGATGAAGCTGGCCCGACTGAACCATAAAGATTGGGTCACAGCTAAAGGGAAAGCTTCGGCAAGACTTAATCAATTTCCTTCGGGAGAATGCCGATGTGTTCGCCTGGTCTGCCTCAGATATGCCAAGATTAGTCCAGGTGTCTTAGTCCATCACCTCAGCGTGGACGAGACATTTTGACCAGTCAAACAGAAGAAAAGAAGCTTTGCCTCGAGCGTCAGAAAGCTATCGAGGAAGAGGTGGACAAGCTCATCAAAGCCAACTTTATCCGGAGGTCAACTACCTCGACTGGTTGGCAAATGTCGTCATGGTGAAAAAGTCAAATGGCAAGTGGAGGATCTGCATCGACTTCACCGACCTCAATAAAGCTTGCCCGAAGGACAGTTTCCTCTCCCTCGGATTGACCAACTCGTAGATGCGACATCGGGCCATCAGATGCTGACTTTCATGGATGCCTATTCGGGGTACAACCAGATCCGAATGGTGCCCGAAGATGAGGAAAGGACAGCCTTCATCACCGACCGAGATATCTATTGCTACCAGTTATGCCTTTTGGTCTGAAAAATGCAGGTGCCACCTACCAAAGGTTGGTCAACAAAATCTTCAAGGAGCAAATCGGTCGGAACATGGAGGTGTATGTTGATGATATGCTGGTTAAGAGCAAGGAGGCCCCACCATGTGGAGGACCTTGCGAAAAGCTTCGCAACACTTCGGAAGTACCAGATGAAACTCAATCCAACTAAATGTGCTTTCGGAGTTAATTTGGCAAGTTCCTGGGCTTCATGGTTTCACAGCGGGGAATTGAAGCGAACCCCAAAAAATCCAAGCCCTGCAGCAAATGAACCCTCGATGTCGGTTAAGGAAGTGCAGCGTCTCACTGGGAGGATAGCGGCCCTCAGCCGCTTCATTGCTCGATCGGCCGAGAAATGCCTCCCCTTCTTCAAAGCTCTCCGGTCGGCGAAGAATTTCCAATGGACCTCGAATTGCCAGAAGTCCTTTGAAGATCTTAAAAGATACCTCGGCTCACCACCTCTCCTTAGCAGTCCGAAGCAAGGAGAAACGCTGAGCTTATATTTGGCGGTTTCTGAGAGTGCCATCGGCTCAGTGCTGGTCAGGAGGATAACAAGGTTCAGAGGCCGATCTATTATATCAGCAAATTGCTCAGGGTGCCAAGAAAAGGTATACCCGTTGAGAAGGTGGTCTTGGCCCTGGTGACATCGGTCCAAAACTGCGGCCATACTTCCAGGCACATACCGTGGCGTTCTGACCGACCAACCCATTAGATCTATCATCCATCGCCCGGAGGCCTCGGAAAGGATGACCAAGTGGGCTGTGGAGCTGAGCGAGCACGACATTCAATATTATCCTCGTCCAGCCATTAAAGCCCAAGTCCTGGCGGATTTCCTTCTGGAGTGTACCATACCCGAGGATGGCTCTACTTTAGGTTCCCTTGAACAACCGAAGCTTAACGCTCCGTGGTTACTTCACGCCGACGGATCCTCAGTGCGAGCGGCTCTGGCGCGGGTCTTGTCATCACTAGTCCAGAAGGAGTGACATTTGAGTATGGCATCCGTTTCTCCTTCCAACTTCCAACAACGAAGCAGAGTATGAGGCCCTAATTGCCGGACTTCGCATCGCTCGGGAGCTCAAAGTCGAGAAGCTAAACGCTTATACTGACTCCCAGTTAGTGGCAGGCCAAGTACGAGGAGAATTCGAAGCTCGAGAGTCGAATATGGTTTGGTATTTGCAAAAGGTGCATGATTTGTTATCCCATTTCACTGAATTTGAAATTATTCAGATACCAAGGGCGGAAAACGCATGCGCTGACCTCTTATCTCGCCTAGCGACTACGACTCAATGGACCTTGAACAAAAATTTCATTTGGAGGTCCTAGAGAAATCCAGCATCGCTGATTCTGATCAGATGATGCAAGTTGACACCGAGCCATCATGGGCAGATCCCATATATAAATATCTCAAAGAAGGGCTACTACCTGCCGACGAAAAGAGGCAAGGAAACTGAAGATGCAATCCTTCCATTATGTCTTGATTGATGATCGGCTATACAAACGATCCTTCTCTATGCCTCTGCTCAAATGCCTCCGACCTTCGGAGGCTGATTATGCTCTTCGGGAGGTTCATGAAGGCATATGCGGCAACCACCTCGGGCAGATCTTTGTGCCATAAGATACTTCGCCAAGGATACTATTGGCCGACTATGCAGAAAGATGCCAACACCTTGTCCGAGCCTGTGATTCATGTCAACGACATTCTAACATCCAAAGACTCCTTCTACTTACTTGACCGCTATATCATCCCCCTGGCCCTTCGCCAAGTGGGGAATGGATATCCTCGGTCCTTTTCCCCTTGCAACAGGACAAAGGAAGTTCTTATTTGTTGCGATTGATTACTTCACCAAATGGGTTGAAGCCGAAGCAGTCGCCCAGATCACTAAGGCTCGGGCTAAGGATTTTGTCTGAGGTCCATTATTTGTCGTTTCGGTCTTTCCCACACAATCATCACCATAATGGGAAGCAATTTGATAATCTCAAGTTCAAATTCTGCGAGGATCATGGCATCGTTCATCGCCTCACATTGGTGGGACATCCCCAAGCTAATGGAGAAGCCGAGGTAACCAACCGAACCCTCTTGCAAGGAATCAAAGCTCGTCTTAATCGAGCACGAGGCAAATGGCAGAAGAGCTCTACCACGTGCTGAAGGCTTACCGAACCACCGAGAGGACGCCCACTGGCCAAACTCCTTTCAAAATGGCCTTCGGCACTGAAGCTGTTATTCCTGGGAGGTTGGGCTCCCTTCCCCTCGCGTAGAAGGTTATTCGGAGGAGTCTAGTGATGAGCAACTCCGCGCCAACCTCGACCTACTGGAGGAGATCAGAGAGAAAGCGGATCAGAGTAGCTGCCTACCAGCAGAGAGTGGCTCGCTATCATGCCTCCAGAGTCAGAGGAAAATCTTTCTCGCCCGGCGATCTTGTCTCCGAAAGGCGTCTGTCTCCAAACCAACGGAACAAGGAAAGCTGTCTCCGAACTGGGAAGGCCCCTATCAAGTGGCGGAAGTCGTCGGGCCCGGTACCTATAAACTCCAAGAGCTAAGTGGGAAATCAATTCCTCGGACATGGAACTCGGATAATCTCCGTGCATATCATCAATAAAAGTACGCTCTTGCTAACCTCATTTTTTATTCATGAATTAAGTTTGGTTTTTAAAAGGCCTGCAAAATTCTTATAACCTCCTTGAAAGCTACGATGAGAAGCGAGTCATATAAATCCTCGGTCGGGCCGAGCGATCTCCGGACCTTGGCCGCACCAAGTAAAATATATCCCAGCTGGGCTGGGAGGACTCGTACTTTGGCGGCACTAAGTAAAATATAATCTTTATAAATCCTCGGCCGGCCGAGCGATCTTCGGACCTTGGATGCCAAGTAAAATATATCCCAACTGGGCTGGGAGGACTCCGTACCTTGGCAGCGCCAAGTAAAATATAATCTTTATAAATCCTCGGCTGGGCCGAGCAATCTCTGGACCTTGGCCGTGCCAAGTAAAATATATCCCAGCTGGGCTGGGAGGACTCCGTACCTTAGCAGCGCCAAGTAAAATATAATTTAAAGCCTCGGCTACAACGAGTGATACATTTCCAAAGACTCGGCTACAACCGAGTAATATTATTATTCTCTGAAGGCTCGACTACAACCGAGTGATACATTTCTGAAGCCTCGGCTGAACCGAGCGATATATCTCTGAATGATCTGAATCCTCGGCCAAACCGAGTGATATATCTCTGAATAATATGAAGCTTAGACGAACCAAGTGGTATCTCCATACCTAAAATATTATCTAAAGCCTCGGTCGAATCGAATGGCTTCTCAGATGTTCTAAGATGATGAAAACATCTTGTTATACTTCAGCAGAGGTGAGTGGTTTCTTCCTGCCCATTAGCGATACCATGCGATTTATTCCTTGAATGCCAGGGCCACCCAGGCCTCCCTTTGACTTAAACAGAGATAAACACTTCCTCCACAGAGGATTGAATGACATGTTAACGAAAACAAAGTAGCAAAAACGCTGCTGGATTTATAGCTTAGGCTACGGGCCGGAGAGCACAAAACGAGAGCGGCAAACTCTCAACACAATCACATCAGAAAAGAAACAGATGATAAAAGAAGAAAGAGTAGAAAACTTTCTTTATTAATGAAAGAATTACAGCCTCTTGAGAGGCATTACAAGTGCATCATAGCACAGGAAATGCAAATAAGATAAAAGCTTGGTTGAGCAACTTCGATCAGCTTCGGTTAATAATGATGTTCTGGCATCTGACCCAAGAAATCAGAGAAACCAGACAGCTCAGCTGAGCCACTGGTTAATGCGAAAGAACAAAGTAAACCATCCATGGATCCCTCGGATGAATACATGGAGGGATCATAACCAGGCCAAAGGCCCGTGGATGCTTGTGCCAATGAGCATCCCCCCCAAGTGAGATGCTAGTTGCTAGCCACTGCCCAAGCACATAGGCAGGGGACCAGCAGACCCACACATCCCTCCTCCCTCTTCACGTGGCGAAAGATTCCCCGGTCGGATGAACTAAGGAATCCAGCCGAGGGAGAAGGAAAAGTCCGTCCTTACCATGGGAATATGCATGCTTTGCATTTCCGACGGTCCCCATGGCAAGTGACAAAGGACACAGGGAGCGCATACGTGTGCTCTCCATATGGTCTCTGCGGACCTCTCGTGTGCTCTCCATATGATCTCCAAAATTCCTCTCTTGAGGATGGTCTGCTCTTCAGCGGCTTCTTCATGACCCTAGCTATCCGGAGGAAATCGACTTGCAAAAGGAAAGCTCAGTCTCTCCACTCTCAACCTCAGGGACACAGACATCATAAAAACTTTCACAGGAGAACAAAGTCTTGGGAGATGGCCTAACACGGCCCGCTCTCCCCATTTTATTGGCAAGCAAGACCGGGGGCAGCCATTAAAGTAGAAAACCCGGGATTCAAAACGCCCTGGCCCCGCTATCACATGATGGTTCAGGGTAAGAGAGCGCTTTCCAAAGTGCGCCGAACGTATTTTCCAGGCCATGACGCAAGACAAAAGATTTCCCCCTGATCTCAAATCGAGAGCCTTAAATATATAAATCGGCTGCAGGTCCTTGAGATACAAGCAGGCCTAGGAAATCCCCTTTCGAAAATGACGCCATCCAATGGCGATCAAATGCTTGTCGCGTACGTTAAAAATACCTGCATCGAAAAAGGCCAACGAAGTAAATGCCCCTGACAATGGCGAAGTGCTTTTCAGCAAAGCCGCTTTGTACCTCGGCCAAAAGCACGCCCACTTCTTCGCTTTGGACAGGTCGAACTATCTAACCTCGGCCCTAACCAGGATACTTCTGCAATTCTTGACCATTCCAAGCCGAGCCATCTGCTGTATTTCGGCCTAAACCGAAACATCGCTCAAAGCTGAGATAGTCCCCTTATTTCGGGAAAAACCGAATGTTCCCTTGTTCCCCGGTCCAAACCAAGATAGCAACTCTCGTCCCGGTGCTAACGGGACACTCGTTATATTTCGGCAAAACCGAGCGATATACTACACTCCGACTGGGACTTATGAAGTTCCCCTTACCTCGGCTAAAATGGGGACACCATACCTCAGTCTCGCCAAGGTCACCAGAGATCCCCCCAAGGGGGTGGTTCGTTCGTAAGACTCACATGATAAGAACATTTCAAAGATGGCAGCAAGCACGAAAATTGCGAAAACTCTTTTTCATTCATCATAAAAGGGGAAAACAAAAAGAAAAGTAAAAAGTATATGAGCCCTCACTAGGGCCTGCCATCTTCTTCGGAAGCTGCCGAGCTCCTCCCGCACCGCAGAGCTAGCTCGGCAATCTGTCGCTGGAGGGATGCTACTTGCTCCTCCAGCCGGCTGTTGGTCCGACGAAGGAGCTCGTTCTCTCTCATGGAAACAGCCAGGTATTGCTCGGCCGCCCTCTGGAGTCACTCGCGGTCTGCGAACAGTGACGCCAGGACCTCCCCATCGACGGTTACCGTAGTGCGACTCCTATGGGCCCCCCCACGACCATTGACACTGCTACTTGGCGCTTCGGTCGATCGCCCCTCATCTCCGAAAGCCATCTCAGTATCCAAATTTTTTTGGAGATTAGCTGAAAAGGTGATTAATGATGGCGCCCCCCATCCGTATTTAAACTACTTCTGGCGAGTATTTCGATTACCCGAGCCATCAATTTCAACTCGTGGAAACTCGCTACGCATCACCACCTCAGTGGGCGCTCACAGGAAACGAAGAGTTGCGCCCGAAGAGGATCAATAAATAGCGCGAGGCGCTCAAGAGGCTCCCCTTTTTTTTTGGGACCAGGCTCCCTTCGATCTGCGACCATTTTATACCTCGGCCGAGCGTACCGATTTTACTTTTTACTTCGGACAAACCAAGTTATCCTTATACCTCGGCCTCAACCGAGACGTTTACTTAAGTCCGAACCAAACCGACCTAAGATCGCAAATGAATTATAATTTGTTCACAGTCGGAAGAAAACTCGAGATAAAGAGATCATCCAAAAAAGGCAAACAAGTGAAGGCGAAAGACCCATTCATCAAAAATTTCAACAATTACAAATCTGAGAAGCAAAAATACACAAGTGACCCTTAAGAATCAGGGGTTGGATTGGTTCCAACAGCCTCCTTAGTAACGTTCGGGGGGGCTTGGCTTGTTTCGCCTACCTCAAATATCGTTGTTTCCTCGGCGGCAAGCTGAGAGTGCTCTTCGGGAGCCGCAGCCTCACTAGAACCTAGAATAACGTCAAGATCGACGTCTGAATATCTTCATACTCAGTTTCTTCAGCCCCGGGGTACAGGCCTCAAAAGGTTCGACATCCAAAAAGGATAAATCCCACTCGGGATGCACCCGAGAGATCTTTGCTCGAATCTCTTCTTCGCAGAACCGAAATGCATCGGCGCAGGCTTCTCTACGTTCTTCTGAAAACTGGGCGGAACCTTTATATTCCTCCATGGCCGAGGCAATTCGGCCATTGGCTTCAGCTAGTCGACCTTGAAGTTCGAGGTTTATTTGGCGACTCGCGGATAGCTCCGCTCCCAAGGCATCGATTTGCTCCCGCGCCTTGGACTCAATTTTGCCCATCTACAAAATATCAAAATGCTCAAACCCACGGGCGAAGTAAAAGCGCTAAAGGCGAACGAAAAAGAGAGACACCATACCTCTTCCTCTTACCGAGCCAGTTCGCCGCTCAGTTCTTGTACCTTCTCCAAGGCCTTCGACTTAGCCGACTGATTTTGGCGAAGGCCCTCTTTGAGATCATCAATCCAGGACTGCTTGTCCCCAATTTCCTGTGAGCGTAATCGAGGTCGTCGGTGAGCCGAGCAACCGCCCATTTAACCATTTCAGCCGATTCTCCATTTCGGCGAGTTCTTTATTCAAACCGGTGAGTTGGTCTCGCTGCTGCCGACACTTGTGCTCCTCCTCCTCGAGCCTCCTGCTCCAATTGTTTTTATCTTCAGCATGACTGGCCTTCAGCTGGTCTCATCTCTTTTTAAAATACTGCTGCATGGCCTTAACCTTGTTGTCATGCTCTGCTTTAATCTGGGATAACTCCAGACAAGCTTTGTCCGATCGCTCGCGAAAGCCCTGGAGCTCTTCGACCTGAGTTTCGAGCCGAGAAGCCCTCTCGGCTGCAAGACGGAAAGACTCGGTGACCCTTTCGAAGTCCTTTTTGCTGGACGCCAAGGCCCTAGAAAGCGAATCAATTGGATGCACCCTCTTCCAAGTTTGGCCGCCTCCCTCCTGGCCTGGGCACAGGCCCCAACGGCCAAATTTAGGCACCAGATCAGCGCCCTTGTGAAAGGAATTCTGCAAAGAAAATACAAGTGAGAAGCTGTGGTCTGACCAATCATGGGTTACAATCCCGGTATAGTGGCTTATCCGGGCAGCGTAATTTGAAGCCATCGTCATGAGAGTGACATTACTGATCTCTGGGAGAAGGAAAATATTCCTCAACACCCGAGCCGGGAAGGCCACATCGATGATATCCTCGACCGTAGATTCGTCCATGGAGGAACCTTCCCCCGTGCGAAAAATGGACCTCATCAAGACGGTGAGCGTATCATCCAACTCTGAGCTGTGGATGGAAGAACCCATAACTGAAGAGCTGGCCTGAGGAGCTCGACCTGAGGAATCGTCTGCCCGGCCTCCTCTGTCAAGACTCTAATCTGCCCGGCCTCGAATACCTCAGACTCGACTGAAGGAACCTCGGCCCGAATATCCCCCTCACTCTGCGATTCTTCTTCTTCCTCTTCCACCAACGCTCTGCCTCCGGCAGGCTCCGCTTGAACTCCAACCTCTCCTGTGGTGTCCTCGGGAGCCGCGGAAGAGAGATCCTCGGTGGAAGGCACCACAACTTCCACCGGCCTCTCAGCAGGCAGCTCTCAAAACTTGGCAGCCACTACTGCCTCTCTTGACCCCTCCGCCTGAATCGGGGCCTCTTCCGCTGCGGTGGACTTCTCACCGCCGATGACTGAAGCATCTCTTGCGGGGGACCGCCAGGTCGACCGGCGATGTGTCCTCCGCATCATCCAATACGACTAAAATTTGAAGAGAAAAATCCCAACAGCTCCCTCCGAACTCCCCTCAGTCGTTTCCTCTGCCATTCTGCCTCCCTCAAATAGAGAGGACTCTCAACCCTGATTTGCGCCCCCACTTCCTCTCTTATTGGGATGGGAGAGGGGCGGCTGGAACCATCCTTCTTCGATCCCTTCGGGCGGGGCCCAGAAGGGGGAGGCCTCTTCTCAATTTATGCCTCTCTCCAGAGCCAGAGCCCCTGTGGTGCTTGCCCAGTTCCTTCTTCATCTGGCCCACAAACGCCGACCTCTCAGCTGGAAACACATCAAACGGGTCAATCGGACAGGGAATAACCGGGCACACCGGCCATCATGACCAAAGAAGAAAAGTATGCTCACCTTGAGGGTTGATAGAACTGAGTTCGGCGGCGAAGAGGGCATCCTCTGCTAACAGGATGCTAGCCGACACCATCCGACCCACGAAGGGTCACCAGACCCCTCTTCTCCTGTTCGCTCAACTCCCGGTGTGCCTCTGGATCCTTCACTTTGCTCGACCATCCCCTTGGAAAATCCTAGCCGATGTTCCCATCGGCAATAAAAAATCTAGACTTTCACTCCTTTATCGAGGATGGATTATCGATGATCATCTTGAATGACTTCCGGGGACCGACATACGACCACCTGGAACCCCTCTCGAAAACCAGATTGTGGCAGACTTGAAACATGGGGAGGGTCGCAGTCACCCCGGCATGACTACAGAGCGAATAAACCCGATGAGGTTGCGCCAGCTGTTAGGCGCCACCATTGTTGGACAGATATTGTAGAACCTCATCACCTCCTGTACCAACGGGTGAAGAGGAAATCGAAAGCCAACCCTGAGACTTTCCTCATAGAAGAAAGCTCTCAGACTTAACTCGGTCGAAACCCTATCATCGGCCTTCGGTGCATATAGAACTACGTCTTCAAGGACTCTATAAAGCCGGCGGATCCTCTCCAGGTCCCCCAGGGAGATCTCCGAGGCAATATCATTTGGGCCCTTCATGTTCTCCAGCCAAGGAGCGAAACACAGGCAAATCTGTGGAAAGGGAAAGAGAGAAAAGAGAAGGGTCTCTATGGAAGGAATGAAATAGTATTATGGGAAGGACGCCGCCTTGGCCTCCTTTCTCCCCCTTAAACAGCGATCCGGAAAGTTGCCTTAAGCATAAGGCTTCCGCAATAGGTGTCGTAAGAGACTCCCCCAATCGCCGCTCACAGAATCTGAAGAATTTTCTCTTCGTGCAATAGCAAATAATGATAGCAAATTGCTGGCCCGTCAGTTTCGGAGCCATCATTGCGCCTTTTCAAAACCTTCCGGATAGGATTATTCTAGACTCTCTCCTAAATCTGAAGTTACACTTCAGACTAGGGAGTGGGAGGCATGTGATGAGGGGTAAAAATATCATTGCATTAATGTTCGTGCAATCCAAGACATCGGGCTAAGGCTAGCCCGTACACCCTGTCGCATAGCTGTCACATCCGAAAGGCAGCAATGAGTAGGCTACCCCCTCCAAACAGCTTTCGCGTATCAGTTGGCCAAACTATTATTATACCTCGGCTGATCGAGCTATTATTAGTTGGCCGAACTATTATACCTCGGCTGATCGAGCTATGATCATACCCCCACAGGCCGAGCTATCGCCACCGAACCATCCTGTGCTTTTGCAGGCTAAGCCTCGTTATACCTCGGATAGCTGAGTTATTTGTGTCTCAAGAAGGCCAAACTATCCCATACCTCGGTAAATTGAGCCTCACCATACTTCGGCAGATTCGGCCATCTTCTATATCTCGGCCCGACCGAGGTACTCAAGCACCTCTGCGGAACGCACTCAAATTAACAAGATTCCAAATAGAAAATCATGCTTACGTTACCAGAGATGGCTTAGAGCCTATGTAGTCATTGAATCTTGAAGCATCGTCTGCTCTTACTGGCCGTTGATCCTCTAACCAATCGGATACGGATCCTACCGGCCCTGTAACAGCCTGATTTGAATCAGCTTCGAATCCCAACAACTTTCAAACCCTCTGTGACGTGTCCAAGGAATCAGGTGATCATCTATAAATATCACAGCCTCAGATCCCCTCAGGTATGGCATTCTGCACACTCAAGACACCTCTCTTTCACTCACTCACAGAAAAACTCCATTAGAGCTCAGACAGAGCTCCTAGCACCACCCTTAAAGGAACTCTTCTTGGGGATCCTTCTTCTCATTGTCTGCTTGCTGTGAATCTCCACTAACTTGGGGTCAGAGGGTCTTCCGCTGAGGGCACCCCCCAAACCATCCTCTGCTCAAAGACTGTTTTGCAAGTCCCGGCCAGGAGTCGAGCCCGGATTTGAAGCCCCATCAGCACCTGAGTCGGAGAACGGATTTCCGTGGCAACACATGGTTCTCATGTGTTCTGACCAAAGGAGGTAACTCAGGCAACTTTGTCTTTAGGCCTAGAAACATGGTAGGACTAAACTGAAACTACCAGAGTCTTAGAACCTATAATACCATTTTCTTGGCACTAGAAGCATTTTACTTTATGATAATCATATATTAGAATCTTTAATTGTATCAAAATCTTGTCTTGTTGTCAGTTTACTTTCAAAGTTATAATTATAACCCATGTGTTTAGTAGGCTTGGCAACATGTTACTTTCTGCAAATTTCATTGCTGTTCTGTTTTCAATGTGAAATACAGGTCCTCTTTGAGACCAGAAGTTGACAAGCCAGCATATGGGAGCTTTGTGGATATAGACATTAAGGAGAAAGAAAAAATTTCTCTGAGGACCTTGGTGGGTAAATGAATGTTTAGTTCTTCTATCTATCTGGACCATTTGTGATTAGAGAATAGACATGCGATAATATATCATCTGATCTTATGTTTTATATCCCTCAAAAATATATAATCTGAATGACTTTTAATGCTCGAAATTTTTGAATGCAGATTGATCATTCAGTTGTTGAGAGCTTTGGTGGAAGAGGGAGAACATGCATTACAGCAAGAGTTTACCCTGAAGCCCTTGTGACAGGCAACAGCCATCTATATGCATTCAACAATGGAACTGAGGCCATTAAGATTTCAAAACTTCAGGCATGGGACATGGCCAAACCTAGGATAAATGTTGAAGATGAGTCATGAGAAATGAGCTTGGAGAAGATTGATGGGTCATATTCTTTGTCTGAAACTTTGTCTGATTCATGTAGAACTAAAAAGCACAATGATACACCTGCCTTCTCTAGTTCATGAATAATGTGCAGGTTTGGGATGCTTAAAGTTATAAAGATATGTTCAAACATCCACACATTGTATGAAAGATAAGGTCGGAAGGTAGATTCCATCCCTTTCTTTGGCTTTCTATTGAGATGACACTTATATGCTAGTCTGTTGTACTTTCTTCATTTCATCTCCCATTGAAATGAATTTGATGGGTCACATCCTTTCCTTGAAAAATGAAATATAACTTCCCATTTTTGGGTGATTTAGAGGATTGGAAAGCCCATCAATAATTCATTTCAAAGTGGAAATGAATAATCAAAATAAAATTAAGGGTTCAAAATGAAACAGGTTACATTAAGTAGCCAAAACATCCACTAGAAACCTAGAGGGGAGCAGCATTACCTAGCCTCTATATAAAAACTGTTATAGAAACACAACTAAAAGCAGAAAGATGGAAAAAATGAAATGGATTAACATTACAACCAGGGAGTCATAACACACAGTTTCATCCATTTATATGGTTTGCCAAATTCTAGTCAAGAGCTACCTTGCTATTTGACCTGCAAGTGGGGAAAAATGCAATTTTAAATGCACAAGAAGGATCTGGCTTTTAAGAGGGACCAATGGCTGCTAGACATCGCTTGAAATTTATTTTTAAAGGCGTTTAGCAAGTTCTCTTCAGAGATCACAATGCAGAGAATTAGTGCCCTGTTCTAAATCAGAAATGCAAACGTTAAACAACAGTTTCCACTAGGAATTTTGAGAGCTTGCATTGTGAAAGAGAGAACAAAGACAAAACTAATAAAGCAGAAGGATAATTTTCCCATGCCCCACATACTCTCAGCTGCCTTGTGTAATGTATGAGTACCACAGATTGGTTGTTGTAAGCTAATCAAGGAACACAACGAATGTCTAAAGACTTTAAGCCATGGCTTTACCAGAAAGATTCAATTTAGTTGTCGCATTGCATTCAGATTAGTTGCAGTAGTTGCCTTCTTATTACATTACTGGGTAATTTTGCCTATGGTTCTATTTTTTTTAATTACAATCTGTATATAAAACTAGTTAAATCCTTGAGATCATTCCAATTGCTGAGACAAGGGGAAATGGGTTGGTCTGACAAACAAAACTGCAGTGAAATGGGAAGCACAGAGCTTTGTGAACATTCCCAGTGAATGCCTTGTCTTAGGCAGCATAAACAAAATGATAGGTCACAGAAACTTAAGATGGGTGTAGTTTCTGAGAACGATCTCATTTTTTTTTAATTTTCATAGAAGATAAAAAAATACTTGTAAAAGCATGTGATGAGGGGTAAAATTATTATCGCATTGATGTTTGTGCGCATCGACAATTGAGTCGAGACCAATCTCAACATCCCGTCAGCGAGCTGTCATATCTGTAAGACAGCAAGCTGAATAGCCTTCAGCAGAGTCGAGTCGTCCCGACGAACCGAGCCATTCCTATACCTCGGCAGACCGAGCCATCCTCATGCCTCGGCAGACTGAGCCATCCTATACCTCGATAAACTGAGCCATCCTCATGCCTCGGCCAAACCGAGCCACTCCCATCCCTCGGCGAGCCGAACTACCCTACGCCTCGGCCGGACCGACATACTCGAGCACCTCTGCGAAATCAAGCGCGGGAGAGTTCAAATTCATGATAGCCAAACAAGATTCCAAACAGAAAATCATGCCAACGATACCAGAAGTGGCCTAAGGGCCATAAGAGTGGCTTAGGGCCTACGTAATCGCTGAATCTCAAGGCATCAACCAACTCTCTTGGCTGTTGATCCTCTAACTAACAAGATACGGATCCTACTGGCCTCGTAACAAACTTGATTCGAATCTGTTTCGAATCCTAACAGTTTTCAGACCCCCTATGACGTGCCCAAGAAATCAGGTGATCGCCTATAAATACCACAGTCCCGAAGCCTCTCAGGTACGCATTCACTAACTCTCATATAGAAAAACTCATTAAAGCTCTAGCAAAGCTCTGAGTTCTTGGAATAATACCCATCTAAAGGAACTCTTCTGCAGGAGCCTTCTCCTCATATCTGCTTGAGTGAATTTCACTAACTTGAGCGTCGGAGGGTCTTCCGCAGAGGACCAACCCAAAACACCCTCTGCGTAAGGACTGCCTTGCAGGTTTCATCCCGGGTGAGAGACCAGCATTCAAATCGGAGCCAGATTGCACCCGAGTCGGAGAGCGGATTTCGCGGCAACAACATCTTTGGTGAATCAAAATAAAAATAAATTTTCAGAAAAAAATGACTTTAAAATGGTAGAAAACTCAAAAGTAGTTTAAAGGTGTTTCCACTATTTTTCATCAAAAAAGGAAAGAAAGTAGAAAACAAAGACCGAAAAACTTGAAAGCATAAGAACTGACAGTATTATTATTAATTTTTCTATACCTACCCTTTTAAAAGATATTGCTTATAATGTAAATAAAATAAGAAAATAATTTTATTTTACTTGAGAAATGTATTTTCTTGGAGATCAGAAAATGAAAAACATTTTCAAAAACCAAACTAACCTTAGTTGTTTAGAAAACTGATCCAACTTTGATAGCTCTCCATATTTTAACAGTATATCTATGCATATCTTCAAAAATATTAAAAACAGAATAAAAGAAAAGAAGAATTGGTTTGCCTTTTCCCCGTTTGATTCATGGAATAATGCCGATATTTAACTTCTAACCCGGACAAAGTTATCCTTCACAAGTTGCATTTGTGGAAGGAAACTCAGACAGATCTAGCCAATGGAAATTTGGACATGAGTCGTGTCTTGTGGTCATCAGGCTACCTGATTGTCCAAAAGAACACCTGTGTTTAATCTTGCATCGAATTCCATAAAATCACAGCTTTCTGATCACCAATCATCTGTCTTTTTGGAGGTCACAATACAAGATGGAGGCTGGCATTGGATTGGACCATTTGCTTAGGGTCTGTTTGAATGGGAGGGAATGTAGGGGAGGGAAAGGAAAAGGTCATAAGTCATCTTGTTTGGAAGGAAGATAAAAGAGACCGAGAAAGAGAATGGAAGTAACCGGTTCCCCTCCTTTCATCTCAACGAGGCTAAATCTGTTAACCCCCAAATCGGGGGTAAGCTGGGGGAGGAAAAAATGTTTAAGTCATACTTTTGTGGAAGACCAAAATATCCCTTCATTTTCTATTCTTTATTTTTTATTCTCACGATTCATTCCCTATTCTGGAGGGATATAATTGTCACAAAATTCTTTCCCTTCCTTTTCCTCCTTCCTATCCAAAAAAAAAAAAAGAGAACAATCCTTCCTTTTCTTTTCATCCTTTCCAAATAAGAGAAGGAAAACAATCCTTCCTTTCCCTTCCTTTCCTTTCCATTCCTTTCCTTCTTTTTACTCTCCCTTCCTTCCCCTCCAAACATCCCAACATAGCCTTGGGATCCAAGTTTCTTCTAGTTCTTTAATTTGATGGATACGACTTGTCCCTAACAGAATGTTGGCAATACACGTAAGCATTATATGATGCTTATGTGTCATATCCTTTGATGCTTCAGCCAAAAAGAATAAAAGTTTACTTAATAAAAAAAAGTTTACTTAATAATATACTTAACAAAAGTTTACAAGCATTCTTTGGAGAACAGGGAGTTGGAAAAGAAAAGAGGAGAGTTTCCATGAGGAGTTATTGTTTTGCAAAGGTTATATCTTCCCTACTTGTAACTCTTGTCATATAATTTATAGCTGTGGAGCTTAGTTTCCCTTTAATTTAGGTAACATTTGTAGAATCCTTTTAAGGATGAAAATTTTGAGAATTCTAATTGATTAGAATTCTAATTGATTAGAATCACTGGCATATCTATCTTTGACCGGAATGATCTTGACCTTCTAAGAATGTATCTCTTTTGTTGGGTCTGGTGTGGTGCTATCAAGGCCCAGGGGGGCTAACTTGTATTGGGCTGGGTTTGAGTCCAAGGGTTGAGATTAAATCAAGTCACGGGTGTACAAGGGCTTGGGGATTAGTTTAATCTCATTGGATTAGTCCATGGAAGTTTTTGTTGAGTCTGGGCCTGGCCCACTTCGTGGATGTATTTAAACTCTAGTCACTAGGGTTTGGATGGAAGCAAGAATAGATTCTTTTCTCTCAGAAATCCTTTCTCATCACAGGGCGGCAGCCCTACCTTCTTCTTCTCCTCCTCCCTCTTCTTGCCATGACGTGCTGTGAAGATCAGGAACGGCTTGGTCTGGTTTCCACGCAGAGAAGGTGGACGTGAAATTAGCACAGGACAAGAGAGGAGAAGGGACGTGACCCTCTTCACGGAAAGACATTGCTTGGCTGTTCTCTTGGAGAAAAGAGAACACACGGCTTGGCTGTTCTCTTGGAGAAAAGAGAATGCACGGATCTCTTGGAGAAAAGAGAACGGAAGAGTCTTGGAAGGTGGAATTAATTCCGGAAGCCGAAGTGTCTTGGAAGGGGAAAATTTCCAGCAAAGAAGGATTAATAATTCTTTAAAAACAATAAAGAGGCTTGGTCTTTGAATCAAGAACAAAGGATTCAAGAAAGGATTCAAGGACAGCAACAATCTGATCATTGATAATAGGATTAGAAAACCTTGATTCTTGTTCAACGGGGAATCCCACTGCTGTTCATCAGGACTAAACCCCAACAAGTGGTATCAGAGCCTGGTTCAGAAATCAGAAACAAGAAGTTGTTGTTTAGAGATCTTATAGCCTGGTTCAGAACGAGGAACGAGCCTGGTTGGTTCCGAAACAAGAAGAAGTTGTTTGGAGATCTTAAAGGACTGAATTGGAGATCTTCAAAGGGTTGAAACAATTTAAACAAGATCCATCAAGGTACTTCTTAATTTTCTAAAATTTATTTTTGTGTATTTTTATTTTGGTTGAGACCTCGCCATGGGTAGTAGCATAAAAATAGATTTTAAAAAGTTTGATGGAAAGGAAAGTTTCTCCATGTGGAAAGTCCGGGTAGAGGATCTTCTTGTGCAACTGGGTTTAGATCTGGCTTTGGAGGAAAGACCAGATGGAATGACAGATAAGCAGTGGATGTCGTTGGAGAAAAAGGCATGTTCAATGATCAGGGGATGTCTGGCAAATTCAATCCTTTATTCAGTGCTGGAGGAGAAGACCCCGAAGGGACTTTGGTCGAAGTTACAAGCCCTCTATATGGGAAAGAATATGTGCAACAAGTTGATGTTGAAGAAGCGCCTCTACAACCTTCGGATGTCAGAAGGTGGAGATGTGCTGGGCCACATCCAGGTGTTCGACCAGGTGAGCAATGAATTGTTGAATGCCGGGGTCAAGATGGAGGAGGAAGATAAGGCACTTTTGCTATTGTGTTCGCTGCCCATATCACATGACTCATTGGTCACGACGTTGCTCTACGGAAAGGAGACATTATTCTATGAAGATATTGTCTCGGTGCTTCGGACGAATGAGCAGAGAGAGAGGATGACCAAGGAAGCTTTTTCCTAGGAGGGTCTATCAGTTGGGGAAAGGTCAGGCAAAGGCAGGGAAAAGAGCAGGCCTAGGAGACGGTTACAGTCCAAGAAGGCTAAGTGTTACAAGTGTGGTGAGGTAGGACATTTTAAAAGGGACTGTCCTAAGTTGAAAAAGGGAGAAAAGGGAGGATCTGAATCTGTGAGTACAGTTACAGGACAGAAGGTAGAGGATGATCTCTTGGTGGTATCAGATGGTCACAGTCATAGTACAGAGATATGGACCTTGGATTCAGCTTGTTCTCATCATTACACTTCCAACCGGTCGTGGTTCAGTACTTACACAGAGGTTGATGAGGGGTGGTGACTCTTGGAGATGATCACCCTTGCAAGGTGGCAGGGATTGGCACAGTGAGGGTGAGAATGTTTGATGGCATGGTGCGCACTCTTACCAGCGTGAAGCATATTCCAGAACTCAAGAAAAATCTGGTGTCACTGGGGTACCTGGAGCATACTGGATACAGCTTCAGCAGTCATGCCAGGGGTGGAGTTCTGAACATATCCAATGGAGCTATGGTCGTGATGGGAGGGAGAAGGCTGAAGAACAATCTATACAGGTTGGAGGGCTCTACGGTGACAGAGAAATCTGAGGCAGCAGCTGTGGAACAGGATCCTTGGGATGTGTACAGGATATGGCATTACCGCCTAGGCCACATGGGAGATAGGGGGATGAAAGAACTGAGCAAAAGGGGACTACTTCCGAACTTGAGTAGTGGAGTCATGGAGATCTGTGAGCCATGTCAGATGGGGAAGCAGAGGAGTGTGCAGTTCTTGGTCAGCACAACCAGGAGTGCAGAACCCCTGGAGTTAGTACACATAAATGTCTGGGGACCAGCCCCAATTTCTATAAGGAATGGGGCCAAATACTTTTTTACCTTGATAGATGATTTCTCAGGGAAGCAGTGGATCTACTTCATGAAGGAGAAATCGGAGGTCTTCACCAAGTTTAGAATTTGGAAGGCTGAGGTGGAGAAGGAGCAGGGTAGGAGTGTGAAGTGTCTGAGGTCAGATAGTGGCGGGAATACACCAGCAGGGAGTTCCAGAGATTTTGTGAGGAGTGGGGCATCAAAAGGCACTTCTCGGTGATGGGAACTTCTCAACAGGAAGGGGTGGCTGAGAGGATAAACAGAATACTGTTGGAAAAAGCAAGGTGCTTGAGGCTGCAGGCAGGGCTTCCAAAGATGTTCTGGGTTGACGCAGTAGGTGCAGCTAGCTACTTGGTCAATCGATCACCACACACCAGGTTGGATAGAGGCATTCTAAAGGTGATATGGTCTAGATGGAAGGCAAACCTGAACCATTTGAGGATGTTTGGATGCACGACATATGTGTATATTGGTGCTGGGGAGCGGAGTAAGTTGGATTCTAGGTCTAAGAAGATGGTGTTCCTGGGCTACTCGCATGGAATCAAGGGGTATCGGTTGTGGGATCTCTTGGAGAAGAAGGTTTTCATCAGCAGAGATGTGACCTTCGATGAGAGCTCGATCCTTCGAAGCAGAGATGGTACAGATGCACAACAGGGACTACAGGAGGTGGAATACGGTAACACTAGTCAGATGACTTTCTACATAGTCGTACCATTTGCTAGTGGACCAGGAGGATTTGAGATTCAGGTAAAGAGGACTAGTAGAGGGGTCAAAAGCCAGGAAGTTCAGCAGAATGCATCTGAGCAGAGGACTCACAAGGATGCAGCTGGGCAGGGGACTGATACTGGGATCGCACTACACAGGCCCAGGAGGAACGTGCAACCACCAGTTCGATACGGCTTTGAGGATTCGGTGTCATATGCCCTGATGATATCGAATGGAGACCCTTACACCTATGAGGAGGCTATAGAGAGCCAGGACAGAGATAGGTGGGTCCAGGCTATGGCAAGAGATGCAGGCTATGGCAGAGGAGATGCAGTCTCTCTATAGGACTGGCACATGACAGGTGGTCCAACTGCCACAAGGAAAGAAACTCATTGATTGCAAATTGGTTTATCAGCGCAAGAAAGGACCTTTAGAGCAAGGAGGTATCAGGTACAAGGCAGACTAGCGGCCAGAGGATACTTTCGAGGGAAGGCTTCGACTACAGAGAGTAGATGAAAGAAGGTGGAGTGGAGCTGGTGAAGTACATATCAAGAAGAACCCAGCAATACATTGACCAAGGTTTTTCCATGGAACAGCTTTCGTAGGGATTGCAGCTGATGGACACGGTGGACGTGCTGAGGCCTTGAAAGCACCAAGATGGAGATTGTTGGGCCTGGTATGGTGCTATCAAGGCTCAGGAGGGCTAACTTGTATTGGGCTGGTTTGAGTCCAAGGGTTGAGATTAAATCAAGTCACGGGGGCTTGGGGATTAGTTTAATCTCATTTGGTTAGTCCATGGGAGTTTTTGTTGAGTCTGGGCCTGGCCCATTTCGTGGATATTTAAACTCTAGTCGCTAGGGTTTCGATGGAAGCGAGAACACATTCTTTTCTCCCAGAAATCCTTTCTCATCACAGGGCGGCAGCCCTACCTTCTTCTTCTCCTCCTCCCTCTTCTTGCCGTGACATGCCGTGAAGATCAGGAACGGCTTGGTCTGGTTTCCACGCAGAGAAGGTGGACGTGAAATTAGCATGGGACAAGAGAGGAGAAGGGACGTGACCCTTTTCACAGAAAGACATTGCTTGGCTGTTCTCTTGGAGAAAAGAGAATGCTTGGCTGCTCTCTTGGATAAAAGGGAACAGAAGAGTCTTGGAAGTAGGAATTAATTCCGAAAGCCGAAGCGTCTTGGAAGGAAAAATTTTCAGCAAAGAAGGATTAATAATTCTTTGAAAACAATAAAGAGGCTTGGTCTTTGAATTAAGAACCATAGGATTCAAGGAAAGATTCAAGGACAGCAACAATCTGATCATTGGTAACAGGATTAGAAAACCTTGATTCTTGTTCAACGAAAAATCCCACTGCTGTTCATCAGGACTAAACCCCAACATCTTTTTCTACGTATCATCCGCTGACTAACATTTATTTATACCACATCACAATCTCTATTAGATAGTTTCTTTATCCATGGGTTATTATTTTCTTATTTTCTTTCTTTCTTTTTAATTTTTATACTTTATGAGAAATTTTAATTTCTTCTGCAAATTGAGTCACCTCTTTGATCAATGTAGTTCTCTCCTAATTGGCTTGAGCTCCAGATATGACTGCATCAGCTAGTGGCTTATATTTTGAAAACTATTCTACAAATACATACAATATGATAGAAAATACATGCAAATGCACATGTACACTCACACCCATAACAACACATGCATGCATACACACCCAACCAATCATGACCATACACATCGATGCATACATGCACACAGATGCATGCAAAGACTTTGATAGATGAATTGCTCATAAAAACTAAGGGTTCAACTATCATGCTTTTTTTAATTTTTTTCAAAATGAAGCTTAAATCTGCCATCATATATATAATGTCTTTATGCCCTTATACAATGCCCTTATGCCTTTTGGAGTAGTTGTTATTTACATCACCACTTCACAAATAGACCAAAATAACATAGAATTTACTGAGAATTAAATGTTTGTGGACCTTGAACAACAGTTTTCATTGTAGAGACTGACTTGTCTCTATTTTATGTGTTGTCTATCTGCACTGATTTTAATAATTACATAATGCTTGAGATGCGTTTCTGTGATACAAGGACTCTAAGGTTTCACTAGTAACCTAGTCAATATTTTAATAATTGCATCATACTTTATATGTGCTTCCATTATCACTCTATCTGAGAACAGGGAGAATGGGTTGGCGATAGAAAGCGACAACAGCATAACAGGGATGGTAAAGTCTCACTAGTAATCCAAGTCAATGTCTCTTTTTTTTTTTTTAAAGCAGATATAGATGTAATGGCTTAAGCTGTCATAAAAAAGTTATCTGCCTTAATAACCTCTATTCCAAATTGTTGCTCTTAAAATGCTCCTTAATTTTTTACACTTATCCTGTGATCTAGATAGGATTAAATATAGGTTCATGTGAAAATGTCGTTTTCATACTTCCAACCGCCTTAATACAACAACATTACCATTGTGCTCAGACACATCATGATGAATAATAATTGATTTGAAGAAAAAAAAGTTCGAGCACTTTCTTCGATGCCATAGGATTATAGCCAAGTCTCCTAGCAAACGCCCCTTGGGCCCTGGGAATCAGTGTGACCGTCAACAAGTGGCATCAATGGACCTGTTCATAGATTGCTCTCCGCTGAAATCACAGGTGAAGCACTACAGGAATTGTATGAACCCCATACTGATATCTTATTGTTATACTGTTAGTTTGATAGATTAGATTTCAACATGAGCACAACTATTGAAACTGTATCTGTATGACCTATGTATAGACTGATATTTTATTGTTATATGCTTAGCTTGTTATATTTCAATATATCTTTGCATATCTTCCCAAGGAAATCAATCTAAACATATCTTATGATGTGGCTGATCCAGCGCCTTAGAATAAATGGCAACAGCAGCTAACGGAGGTCCTCCCCTAATCCCAGGAACCTCCTCCTTATCCGACATCGGTGTTGGTTTCGCCAAGCGTTCGCCTGGAGGACTCCGTCTCCATGGGTCATTCAACCCTTAGCTCTGCCGAACATCCGGTAAGACCCCGAACATCTCAACCCCGAGACCCCCTTCAGGTCCCAGGGTGCACAAGTATCATCTCACCCCCGAGACCCCTCCAGTCTCGGGGTGCATAAGCTGCATCTCAACCCCGAGACCCCCTCCGGTCTCGGGGTGCAGAAGCATCATCTCACCCCCAAGACCTCCTCCGGTCTCGGGGTGAGGCCACTGCATCTCAACCCCGAGACCCCCCTCCGATCATCGAGACCCCCTCCGATCTCGGGGTGAGGTCACTGTATCTCAACCCCGAGACCCCCTCCGGTCTCGGGGTGCACAAGCATCATCTCACCCCCGAGACCTCCTCCGGTTTTGGGGTGAGGCCACTGCATCTCAACCCCAAGACCCCCCTCCGGTCTCGGGGCGCACAAGCATCATCTCACCCCCGAGACCCCTCCGGTTTCGGGGTGAGGTCACTGTATCTCAACCCCGAGACCCCCCTCCGGTCTCGGGGTGCACAAGCATCATCTCACCCCGAGACCCCCTCCGGTCTCGAGGTGAGGTCACTGCATCTCAACCCCGAGACCCCCTCCGGTCTCAGGGTGCACAAGCATCATCTCACCCCGAGACCTCCTCCAGTCTCAGGGTGAGGTCACTGCATCTCAACCCCGAGACCCCTCCCCGTCTCGGGGTGCACAAAGTCATCTCACCCCCGAGACCCCCTCCGGTCTCAGGGTGCGGGGGCAACGTTCAGTACGTGAACCGGCCTTCGAACCAAACGACAACTTCGGGCCACCTGGCGCACCCACGTGACCCGCCGTGCGCCCGTGGCTGCTTGCGGCCATACCTCATAACGGCGTATGGTGCATTGCATGTGTCACTGTGCATGACCATGCCCCGTTACGGAGTACGATTCACTACCACTTGCAACTGTGCGCAGTCATGTCAAGCAACGGCGCACCAAATGCAACCGTGGCTGCTAGACACCTGTAAAGCCATATTGACAGGTAACGCAGGATGCCTCCGGCGTGCACGGTGACGGTACACAGCAATCTTCCGGAACAAAAAGATGGGACATTCGAATAGGTATAAAAGCACGCGCCCGCGCTGTGAGTAGGATCCTTGAACTCTGGTTTTCTAGTTTTTCCTACTAGCTAAAACCCTAACTGTTTCAGCTCCCTTTTGCTGAGCAGTTCTCGTTTGATCCCAAGTGACTAACTTGAGCGTCGGAGGGTCCCCACCGGAGCATCCGGTCTCGGGACTTTTCTTGCAGGGGTCCGGAGAGAAGGACGTCCGTCTTCCTCGACGCTTGAAGAAGGTGACTTGGCGTCATCAGATTGGCGCGCCAGGAAGGGGGGATTGAAGAAAAGAATAGCCTCGAACCTGTTATTGACTTCTTCCTCCTCAAGCTCTTAAACAATGGTGACGACTCGTGCACGAGAGGACACCGTCAGTCACGCTGGGGAGCAGCGTCAAAGGGCTGATCAGCCCGCAGCTGGCCCCTCAGCCCCTCCAACCGACGCACCTACACCAGCACCGGTACGGCAGCTTCAGGAAGATCGGTTTGCTGCTCTTGCCGTGCAAGTTCAATCCTTGGCCACAATGGTCCAAGGCCTGCAACATCATGCGGTGATTGCACGGCACCCAGAACCCCTCCCGTCGGTGCCAAGAGTCCCTCAGCCCAGTTAGCACTCAATTCGGAGGAGGTCTCCTGCCCGAGAAGCCTGCCCTCGCCGCACTTCACCTAAGCCTCACCGCCGCGAGGCCTCAAAGCGGCCCCGCTCACCCTCTCGCCGCGTCAGCGCGTCCCCAAGCGACGATGTGAGAAGGAGGCAGAGCGTCCCCGTCGGCCTCCCCGTCACCTCTCCTCTTCCACGGACTCTTCGAGGGAGGGGTCCTTCGATGGCGGGGTAGCCCGCCGGGCGGAGTGAAGACTTGATGAGTACAACCAGCGGTTGGAAGAGCTCAGCCGCCGGATTACCAACCCTCTAGAGACGGACTATGACAGCCGCCCACCGCTGTCTCGCCGCATCATGGAGGAGCCTATCTCTACTCGGTTTCGTCTCCCTCAGCTGGACCCTTATGACGGGACCACGGACCCCTTGGACCACCTGGAGAGTTACAAGGTTCTTATGCAAGTCCAGGGGACAACCGATTCGCTCATGTGCATCGCTTTCCCAGCCACCTTAAAGAAAGCTGCCCGAGCCTGGTATTCCCGCCTGCCGCCGTGAAGTATCGATTCCTTCCATCAGTTGGAGAGGGCCTTCCTGGCCCACTTTGATGCCTGCAGGAAGATTCCAAGGGTAGCCGATAGCCTCTTCTCCGTCCAGCAAAAGGGTGGCGAGTCCCTTCGGGACTACGTCGCACGGTTCAAGGAGGCTGCCCTGGAAGTTTACAATCTTGAAGACTCAGTGGCCACTTTTGCCTTGAAGCGAGGGCTTCGCCCGTCTCGCTTCGCGTACTCCCTTGATAAGAAGCCGCCCGGCTCCTACGCCGAGCTCTTGACCCGGGCCCAGAAATACATTCGGGCTGACGAGGCCGACTCCTCCGACGCGAGGCTAGTGGGAGCATCTCCAAGAAACCGGCCCGACCGGAACCTGTCGAAGCTCCCCTAGAAGACCTGAGCCTCCTCACCGGCCAGACAACCGTCCCCAAGCCCCTGCACCAAGAGATGGACCCTACACCCCACTGCTCGCCCCGATATCGCAGATCCTGCTCGAGATTGAAGGGGAGCCTTATCTTCAGCGCCCTCCTCCAATAAATCCGAAGATCCCCCGCAACAAGAACCTCTACTGTCGTTATCACCGGGATCACGGCCATGACACTGACGACTGTTGCCAGCTGAAGAAGGCTATAGAAGACCTTATCCAACAAGGCCACCTGGGAAAGTTCGTCCAGAGGAACAACCCGGGAGTTCCTGGCCGTCAGCGCCTCCGCCGCCGATGATCGACAATGCTCCAACTGAGAAGACGGTGGCAATGATTTCCTGGGGGGCAGGTGGACCGCCCAAGAGGCCGAGAGAGGAGGGGGAGTTAGACTCTGTAATCCCTTTTTCTGAAAGGGACTTAGAGGGGGTAGTTAATGAAAATAATGATAGTGTCGTCGTGTCCATGACGATAGCCAAACACCCTGTAAAAGGAATTTTGGTCGATAGCGGGAGCTCGGTGAACGTTTTGAATTACGATGCTTTTGTTCGCATGAGTTTATCATCTGACCTGCTCCGACCTCGCCACACCCTTGATGGGGTTCATAGGAGACTCCATGCAAGTTGAGGGGGAGATCACCCTTCCTGTTATGGCTGGCATGGCCCCGCGCCAAAGCATGGTCCTCATGAGCTTCCTAGTGGTCCGGGTGCCCCTTACCTACAACGCTATCCTCGGAAGGCCCGACTCAACCTCTTGGATGCCGTCATCTCTACTAAGAGGCTCCTTGTGAGGTTTCCCGCCAGAGGAGGGGTCGGGGAGATGTGGGGGGAGCAGAACCCGCCCCCACTTTGCTGCCACATGTCTCCATGTCCGCAGGAGGTGATGCCTGCACCGCGCCAGAGGTGTTGGACCCCCGGGACCTGGAGAGGAGAGGAGAACTGGCTGAGCTCTACTGGCCTTCCCTCTTGGGAAGGACCCGGCAAGAACGATCCGCATCGGAGCTTCTCCCGGAGGAGGTCCGCGATCGGCTCCTCGCTTTCCTACGAGCCAACGATGACATCTTCGCCTGGTCGGCGTCGGACATGCCGGCATCCCTGAGGAGGTGATCACCCACCGGCTCAACATCAAGCCTGAGTGCCGACCCATTCGACAAAAGAAGAGAAGTTTTGCCTCAGATAGACAGAAGGCTGTGGACGAAGAGGTGCGAAAGCTCTTGGCGGCCGGTCATATCCGTGAAGTGCACTACCCCGACTGGCTAGCAAATGTCGTGATGGTGTAAGGCCAGTGGGAGCTGAAGGATGTGCGTGGACTTCACCGATCTCAACAAGGCGTGCCCCAAGGATAGCTTTCCGCTGCCCCGGATCGATCATCTAGTGGATGCTACGTCCGGGCACGAGGCCCTTAGCTTCATGGATGCATTTTCGGGGTACAACCAAATAAGGATGGACCCAGCTGATGAAGAGGCCACTTCCTTTGTCACCGAAAAAGGAATTTACTGCTACAAAGTGATGCCGTTTGGGATGAAGAATGCTGGGGCGACTTATCAGAGGTTGATGAATAAGGTCTTTGAGGGCCAGATTGGGCGCAACATGAAGGTGTATGTGGATGATATGTTAACCAAGAGCGCCCATGCGGCTGACCACGTCGTTGATCTTGTGGAAACCTTCAGCAACCTGCGCCAATATCGGATGAGGCTGAACCCCCACAAGTGTGCCTTCGGGGTTGCAGCGGGCAAGTTCTTGGTTTTATGGTGACTCAGCGCGGGATCGAAGCCAATCTGACAAGATCCGGGCCATCCTGGATATGAGGCCCTCGGCTAACAAAAAAGAGGTGCAGCGCTTGACCGGAAGGGTGGCAGCCCTGAGTCGCTTCATGTCAAGATCAGCGGAGAGGTGCCTGCCCTTCTTCAAGGCGCTGCGCAAGGTCAACGGCTTCGAATGGACAAAGAGTGCCAGGACGCCTTCGAGGAGTTGAAGCAATTTCTATCCACTCCCCCGTTACTGTCTAAGCCAAGGAGCGGGGAGGAGCTTCTTCTGTATCTGGCAGCCTCCCCCAAGGCCGTTAGCTCTGTGCTCGTACGTATGGATGCTGAGGAATACAGAGGCCAGTCTATTACACCAGTAAGATGCTTCATGATGCCGAGACCAGATACACCAGAACTGAGAAGATCATCTTCGCCTTGGTGGTCTCCACAGCGCTTCCGACCCTATTTCCAAGCTCACCCCATCGTGGTGCTCACGGACCAACCTCTCCAACTATTCTATCTCATCCTGACACCTCGGGACGGTTAGCCAAGTGGGCCGTTAAGCTGAGCGAGTTTGATCTGTCCATCCGGCCAAGATCTGCCATGAAGTCCCAAGTATTAGCTGATTTTTTGGTCGAGTGTACCTGGACTGAGGAGGGCCATGAAGAGTCGCATCTGGAGGTGCGCATGGAGCCACCCCCGGGGGGATCGGAAGGAGAAGAATGGATCCTACATATGGATGGGCGGCTAACTCTCAAGGAAGCGGAGCTGGACTTATCCTCGCAAGCCCCGAGGGGGAGGTAGTAGAGTATGCCCTCCGGTTCCTGTTCTCAGCTACCAATAATCAGGCGGAGTATGAAGCCCTGCTGGCGGGGATGAAACTGGCCAAGGAGCTTGGAGCGGAGCGTCTGAGAGCCTTCACAGATTCCCAGCTTGTCTCCAGGCAGGTTGCTGGGGAGTATGAGGCCAGAGACCCAACCATGTCATGCTACTTAAGCGAGGTGCGGTCCTAGGCCTCTCGGTTCTCCTACTTTCACGTCAGCTACATTCCCTGGGCGGAGAACGCTAGGGCTGATGCATTGTCCCGACTGGCCACCTCGGCCAACGGGACCCTGGGAAGAACGTATGTGGAGCACCTGCAAGCCCTAAGCATTGAAGTGGCGGAAGAAGCATTGCCAGTTGAGCAGGGGCCCTCTTGGACGGACGTCTATGTACGATATTTGACCGACGACACCCTCCCTGAAGACCCCGCAGAAGCTAGATTACTCAAGCGGTGGGCTCCAAGGTTCCTGATAATGGACGGGAGGCTCTATCGAAGGTCATTTTCATACCTGGTCCTCAAGTGCGTAGGGCCAGCTGAAGCAGATTACATCTTGCAAGAGATCCACGAAGGCATCTGTGGAAGTCATCTGGGGGGCAGAGCCCTAGCTTACAAGGCCTTACGATAGGGATATTACTGGCTCACCATGAAGGAAGACGCGGCCGAGCTTGTCAAGAAATGTGATAGCTGCCAGCGCCACACCAATATTCAGCGACAGCCAGCGTCTCAGCTGACCCATTTGGTGGCACCTTGGCCATTCGCTCAGTGGGGTATGGATATCTTGGGACCATTCCCTCTGGCCTCCGGACAGCGCAAGTTCCTCCTGGTGGCCGTTGATCACTTCACCAAGTGGATTGAAGCCGAAGCCCTTGCTAAAATTACTGAAAACAAGGTGAGATCCTTCTTTTGGAAGTCCATCATATGCCGGTTCGGGCTACCCCATACCTTAGTCACCGACAATGGTCGGCAGTTTGATGACGCGCCTTTCCGGGAGTTCTGCACCGAACTTGGCATACACCAGAGGTTCACTTCCGTCGGACACCCCCAGACTAATGGCGCGGCCAAAGTGACCAATCACATCATTCTCCAAGGATTGAGAACCCGGCTGGATGATTGCAAAGGGCGATGGGTAGAGGAGCTTCACAATGTGCTGTGGGCCTACCATACAACGCCACGAGCCCCTACCGGAGAGACTCCGTTTAGCCTGGTTTTCGGATCCGAAGCTATTATCCCAGTGGAGATAGGCTCCCCGATTCCTCGGGTGGAGTCGTATGATGAGAAAGATAACTCGGACCGGCTGCGGGCCAACCTTGACCTGGTGGAGGAGGTGCAGGACCGATCGCGGTTGCGGATGGCGGTCTATCGACAACGAGCTGCCAGATACTACAACGCCCGCGTACGTCCCAAGACTTTCTTGTCGGGAGACCTGGTCCTCCGATGGGCTGAAGTCTCAAAGCCGACGGAGGGGGCAAGCTAGCCCCGAATTGGGAAGGACCTTATCGGATCGCCGAGACACTCCGTCACGGAGCTTACAAGATTGAAGAGCTTGACGGGAAGCCACTTCCTCGGACGTGGAATGCAGACAACCTTCGTCGGTATTACCAGTAGCGCATTTCTCCTCTCACATTAAATACCGTGCCTGTATTCTTTTGGGCCTTCGCCCCTCATTCTATATTAACGAATTTTAATTTTAGCTCCTGAGTTCTTTTGCCTAAAGCCCTGGACCAGCCAGGCATAAAGCCCGACTCCCGTCGGCACCTAAAGCCCTGGACCAGCCAGGCATAAAGGCCCGACACCTGTCGGCACCTAAAGCCCTGGACCAGCCAGGCATAAAGCCCTGGACCAGCCAGGCATAAAGCCCGACACCCGACGGCACCTAAAGCCCTGGACAGCCAGGCATAAAGCCTACACCTAAAGCCCTGGACCAGCCAGCATAAAGCCACACCCGTCAGCACCTAAAGCCCTGGACCAGCCAGGCATAAAGCCCGACACCCGACGCACCTAAAGCCCTGGACCAGCCAGGCATAAAGCCCGACCCCCATCGGCACCTAAAGCCCTGGACCAGCTAGGCATAAAGCCCGACCCCCATCGGCACCTAATGCCCTGGACCAGCCAGGCATAAAGCCCGACCCCATCGGCACCTAAAGCCCTGGACCAGCCAGGCATAAAGCCCGACACCCATCGGCACCTAAAGCCCTGGGCCAGCCAGGCATAAAGCCCGAACCCGTCGCACCTAAAGCCCTGGACCAGCCAGGCATAAAGCCCGACACCCGACGACACCTAAAGCCCTGGACCAGCCAGGCATAAAGCCCGACCCCCGTCGGCACCTAAACCCTGGCCCAGCCAGGCATAAAGCCCGACCCCTCGGCACCTAAAGCCCTGGACCAGCCAGGCATAAAGCCCGACATCCGTCGGCACCTAAAGCCCTGGACCAGCCAGGCATAAAGCCCGACACTCGTCGGCACCTAAAGCCCTGGACCAGCCAGGCATAAAGCTCGACATCCTCGGCACCTAAAGCCCTGGACCAGCCAGGCATAAAGCCGACACCCGTCGGCACCTAAAGCCCTGGACCAGCTAGGCATAAAGCCTGACACCCATCGGCACCTAAAGCCCTGGAGCCAGGCATAAAGCCCGACATCCATCGGCACCTAAAGCCCTGGACCAGCCAGTAAAGCCCACACCCGGCACCTAAAGCCCCAGCCAGGCATAAAGCCCGACACCCGTCGGCACCTAAAGCCCTGGACCAGCCAGGCATAAAGCCCGACACCCGATGGCACCTAAAGCCCTGGGCCAGCCAGGCATAAAGCCCGACACCCGTCGGTACCTAAAGCCCTGGACCAGCCAGGCATAAAGCCCGACCCCCATCGGCACCTAAAGCCCTGGACCAGCCAGGCATAAAGCCCGACCCCCGTCGGCACCTAAAGCCCTGGACCAGCCAGGCATAAAGTCCGACACCCATCGGCACCTAAAGCCATGTGCCTGCCAGGCACAAGGCCCGCCATACCCCTGGCAGAGCGGTGTGCCATCAGTCCTAAGGAACCCGCCTACTTCAACCTCCAAAGTCCGGTGCTTCAACCCCAGGAAGCCTATCCTTCCTGGCCCCGAGTTTCGGTCCTAGATGGCTAAGATGGAGTAATTCATGCATGAATTGAGAGTTATCCCCTGGCACTAATAAGACCGAGAGGTCGCGCATCATCAACCAATGAATTTGGGATAAGGGTCGCAGATAGACAATTTATCTTGGAGGAAAAAGATATTTTATTAATTTGAAGTGATTACAAAACGCCGACATAGTCGGACTTGCAAAAATAAAAAATACAAGGAAGCTCACGGTTCAGCCGATGCGGGTTCATCATCGGAGGGGGCCAAATCCAAGAAGTGATCTGGTTTGACTTCAGGGCTTGGGGAAAGCTCAAGTCCCTAGCAATCTTCTCCTTCCCGTGCTGGAACCCTTGAAGAAACACCGCCGTCGAGGCTTCTGCCAGGTCATCTGCAAAGCGCTCGGACGCTTTGTATTCTTCTATGATTCCATCGGTCCTGGCCACGACGGCGGCTTCCACCTCAACAGCCCGAGCTCCTTCCTCCGCAGCGAGGGCTGCCGCTGCAGCCCTCTCGGCCTCTTGGGCGCGGCTCACCTCCTCCTCGGCTGGTTCGCCCTTTCCTCCGCTGCCCTTGCCTTTTCCTCCGGCCCTTGCCTTTTCCTCCGCTGCCGTTGCCTTTTCCTCGCTGCCCTTGCCTTATCCTCGGCCGACCCTATTCTCTCCGCAGCCACGGCCGCCCGACCCTCGATTTCTTGGATGGCCAGGGTCAGCTTAGAGATGTGCAGGTCTCTGGCCATCACGACGTTTTCAGCTTCCATCATCTGGTGGAGTGCCGCCGCAGACGGTTGGCCTCGGCCTCGCGGCTCTCAGCGGCCCTTATTTCATTGGCCCGAGCGGTTCTGGCCAACTCAAGGGCCCCCTCAGCCGCCTCTGCGATGTTGGGCCTCTTCGGCCTCCTTCTGTGCCTCGCGCAGAAGGGCCTTCCCACCATGAATCACCTCCCTCACGGCCCTTAGGGAGTGCGCAAGCTGCATGCAAGCTCCGGTAAAAAAAAAAGAAAGAAAAGAGGGAAGTATAGAAGCAAAGGGTGGCAGGACCACTTACTCTGACGAGGGCCGCGTAGGACTCCCGGAAGAACGTACCCGCCTTCAGGTGGCTAAGCTCTTCCAGGACCTCGGGCATGAAGATTGGAGAAAGGACCCGCTCTGCCCAATGCCCGTCATTCAGGATGGAGTCCCGGGGCGGCCCTGGTTTGGCCCTGCTCCGTTCGGCTGCCTCAGCATTCTTCGACTCGGCGTGCGGGCTGCTCATCGGCGTCCTCTCAGGGGTGGGCTTGCTGTCCCTGATGGCCCTTCGCCCCAGCTCCTGACTGCCTCGGGTGGAGTCGGTTCACCAGGGGCAGGGAGCTCCTCCGCTACTGTGGGCTCCTCCACTACCGGCTCCTCAGCTGGCTCCTCCATTGGTACCCCCTCGGTCGCCGCCCTCTCTGGCGGGGTGTCGGCTGTGAGGTCGATCTCCGGAGCGACCGGGGGGTCTTGCAGTGCTAATGGTCTAGGGACCCGAGCCATCGGGTTTTGGGGCCGGGGCTTGCTAGCCTTCACTCGGCCCTTCCCGGGCCCTCTTCTTGGAGACGGCCTTCAGGAGTCTATGGGTCGAGATCTTCATAGCTGCATGATATCGGTCAAGGTCAAAAAAAAAAAAAAAAAAAAAAAAAAAACGAAACCAAGCAAAACTTTGGCTAAGTATGGAAATGGCTTACCCCGGTGGGAGATAAGACCCGCCAACTGGAGGTTATCTTCTGTCAGGAGCAGGGTGTACCGAGGGATCTCGGTAGCCAACAACTGACCCAACGCTTCCCGGTCTCCAGGGTGGACGGCGGAGTTCGTTGCCTCGAAGGTCGGGGTCTCCCCACCGGGGCCTGACTTGGTCTAGGCTGGCAAAAAAGAACCGAGATTTCCATCCCTTGATCGAAGAAGGAAGGAAAAGCTTGAGGACCCGGTTGGGTCGGGGCTGGAACAGCCACCAACCCTTCTGGGACCGAAGGATATAAAAAGACCAAAAAGGGAGATTCGGGGGGTGATGCCAAGGCGATGACAGAGAACGACGAAGGCACTAATGACCCGATAGGAATTTGGGACCAGCTGGGATGGTGTCAAGGAATAGTATTCAAGGAGGTTGACAAAAAAGGGAGGAAGGGTGGGCGGAGGCGCCTTCAAGCAAATCTCGTAAAGGGCCACTCGGCCGGTTCGGGAGGAGATGACTCTATCATCGGGAGTCGGCAGGAAAAGCCCAACATCCCGGGGAATCTAATAACGGGCCCAGATTTTTATCAAATCCTGGCCTGTTACCATGGAGGCGATCCCCCCGGGGACTCCTCCACCCTCGAGGAGGTGCCGGCCTCTGACCGGTGACTCCTCGATGGAGCCCTACCAGTGACCGCCGCTGGGCCAGAGGGACGCGGTCCTCCGAATCGGTGGACCACTCAAGTGAAGGAGAGGGGGAAGGAACAGGAGAGGTGCAGTGCCTCTCAGAAGGAGAACGATTCTCCGAATCGTCCTCGAGGTCCGAGATGGGGAACTCATGGATAAAAGAAGGAATGGAGGAGTCTAGAAGAGACAAAACTGACCTGAAGGAAGGAAAGCTAAGCGCAGGTTCTCGGGTTGTAGGGAGACCAAGACGCAGAGGCTCAGAGGAAGACGACGATGGTAGCAGTGGTGTGGCCAGATTCAGCCCCCGTTCAAATTTTATTGGGTTTCAAATTGTCCCGCCATGTCTCATCAGCCACATGGATCCCCACCATAGGCTGGCTCACCTCGATGGTTGCCCAGCGCGTGATACGATACCCTCTGGCCAATGATGGGACTTCGCTGACATCGCCGCTGTGAGAGGTAATGATGATGCAGCTTTCCATGCGACTTCGAAGAGTTAATCTCACCTCGAGGACGATCGTGGCGGGCTCACTGGATGGAAGCGGCTGCCTTTTCACATTCCCCATGCCGTCCGCATAGAGATGCGGACAGGGATCAGCTACGTGGGAGGTAGCACCCCTTTCGCCTTGCCAGTGGGGCCCGCTTCACCTCAGGGGTGAGGGGGCATCTGATGTGGCTGATCCAGCGCCGTTAGAATAAATGGTAACAGCAGCTAACGGAGGTCCTCCCCTAACCCCGGAACCTCCTCCTTATCTGACATCAGTGTTGGTTTCGCCAAGCGTTCGCCTGGAGGACTCCGTCTCCACGGGGTCATTCAACCCTTAGCTCTGCGAACATCCGGTAAGACCCCGAACATCTCAACCCCGAGACCCCCTCCGGTCTCGGGGTGCACAAGCTGCATCTCAACCCCGAGACCCCCTCCGGTCTTGGGGTGCATAAGATCATCTCACAGACCTCCTCCTCGGGGTGAGGCCACTGCATCTCAACCCCGAGACCTCCCTCCGGTCTCGGGGTGCACAAGCATCATCTCACCCCGAGACCCCCTCGGTCTCGGGGTGAGGTCACTGTCTCAACCCCGAGACCCCCTCCGGTCTCGGGGTGCACAAGCATCATCTCACCCTCGAGACCTCCTTTGGTTTCGGGTGAGGCCACTGCATCTCAACCCCGAGACCCCCCTCCGGTCTCGGGGTGCACAAGCATCATCTCACCCCTGAAACTCCCTCGGTCTCGAGGTGAGGTCACTGTATCTCAACCCCGAGACCCCCTCTAGTCTTGAGGTGCACAAGCATCATCTCACCCCCGAGACCTCCGGTTTCGGGGTGAGGCCACTGCATCTCCCCGAGACCCCCTCCGGTCTCAGGGCGCACAAGCATCATCTCACCCCCGAGACCCCCTCCGGTCTCGAGGTGAGGTCACTGCATCTCAACCCAGACCCCATCCGGTCTCGGGGTGCACAAGAATCATCTCACCCCCGAGACCCCCTCCAGTCTCGGGATGAGGTCACTGCATCTCAACCCTGAGACCCCCCTCCGGTTCGAGGTGCACAAGCATCATCTCACCCCCAAGACCCCCTACTGTCTCGGGTGAGGTCACTGTATCTCAACCCTGAGACCCCCTCCGGTCTCGGGGTGCACAAGCATCATCTCACCCTCAGACCTCCTTCGGTTTCAGGGTGAGGCCACTGCATCTCAACCTCGAGACCCCCCTCCGGTCTTGGGGTGCACAAGCATCATCTCACCCCCGAAACCCTCTCCGGTCTCGGGGTGAGGTCACTGTATCTCAACCCCAAGACCCCTCTGGTCTCAGGGTGCACAAGCATCATCTCACCCCCGAGACCTCCTCCGGTTTTGGGGTGAGACCACTGCATCTCAACCCCGAGACCCCCCTCCGGTCTCGGGGCGCACAAGCATCATCTCACCCCCGAGACCCCCTCCGGTCTCGAGGTGAGGTTACTACATCTCAACCCCGAGACCCCATCCGGTCTCGAGGTGCACAAGCATCATCTCACCCCCGAGACCCCCTCCAGTCTCGGGGTGAGGTCACTGCATCTCAACCCCGAGACCCCTCTTCGGTCTCGGGATGCACAAAAGTCATCTCACCCCCAAGACCCCCTTCGGTCTCAGGGTGCGGGGGCAACGTTCAGTACGTGAACCGGCCTTCGAACCAAACGATAACTTCGGACCACCTGGCGCACCCATGTGACCCGCCATGCATCCATGGTTGCTTGCGGCCATACCTCATAACAGCGTATGGTGCATTGCATGTGTCACTGTGCATGACCATGCCCCGTTACGGAGTACGATTCACTACCACTTGTAACTGTGCGTGGTCATGTCAAGCAACGCCGTGCACCAAATGCAACAGTGGCTGCTAGACACCTATAAAGCCATATTGACAGGTAACGCAGGATGCCTCTGGCACGCACGGTGATGGTACGACAGCAATCTTCCAGAACAGAAAGATGGAACATTCGAATAGGTATAAAAGCACGCGCCCACGCTGTGAGTTGGATCCTTGAACTCTGGTTTTCTAGTTTTTCCTACTAGCTAAAACCCTAACTATTTCAGCTTCCTTCTGCTGAGCAGTTCTCGTCTGATCCCAAGTGACTAACTTGAGCGTCGGAGGGTCCCCATCAGAGCATCCGGTCTCCGGGAACTTTTCTTACAAGGGTCCGGAGAGAAGGATGTCCGTTTTCCCCGATGCTTGAAGAAGGTGACTTGGCGTCATCATCTTACATCTTCTTGCTTCTCCAGCATTGGTGCAGTCTTAAATTATGCTTTCCATTTTGACTTTTATAATGTTAAAATTGCAAAATTTTTGAAACAATACATGTAAATTCAGTAGGACGTGCATACACATGTACATGCATGCAAGCATAAGCACATGTACAAATACGCTTACACATGCATTAGGAATACATGCATGCGTACATTATATACATGCATAATCCTAAAAAGCAGTAGAATTGTCTAAAATATGATCCAAGAAAGTTCTAATGTTATCAATATAGGCCTCTCCAATGATGGCACTGATGGATGCGCAATTATCATGTAGCTCTAGAAATGAGAGGGGGAAAAATGAAAGAAATAAAGAAGATCTTAAGAAATGAGAGGGGGAAAAAATGAAAGAAATAAAAAAGATCTTAAGAAATGAGAGGAGGAAAAAAAGGGGGAAAAAAAAGAAGAATTAGTTAGGTTTTAGCCAAACAATGATATTGGTTCACTCATCCATTTGAACAACTCTAAAAATTTAGAATTATTGGCTTTATATTATCAACCATGCAATACAAGCGCATGACATGATGGTTATAGAGCTAATATCAGTTGGATTCATAAGGTCTTCTGATGTAAATATGTTGGTAATGTCCAGGCTCCCTTTGAATTGACTTGAATAGGATATTTTTTAGCTTGATGAAGAAGTTAGACTCCCTCTAAGCTAACTCGGGCTCGATTTGGGAGTAGGATTTTCAAACTTAATCTACAAGTAGAACCTCCTTTTAAGTTTGATCATGCTTGATTTGGGCTTTATCAGACTTGATCTAATCAATCTTTGCTTGATCTAGGGGTAGGACTCTCCTTTAGCTTAATTGAACTTGATTTGGGCTGGGTCTGAATTGATTTATCAATTTAGGCTCCATCTAATCTTAATCTAACTTGATATAACTCAATCAATGCTTGATCTAGCTTGATCTAGGAGATCTAACTCAAAGATCGATGTGGGCTCGATTATCGCTCGATCTAGCTTAATTTAGAAGTAAGACTTCTCTTTAAGCTCAATCGGGCTTGATTTCGAAGTAGAACTTCCCTTTAAGCTTGATTCGGGCTTTATCTAGCTTGATCTAGGCTATGTCTGGCTTGATCTGGTTGACGTGGCTCAATCACTACTTGATCAGGCTTGATCTGAAAGTAGAACCTCCCTTTAAGCTCTATCGAGCTTTGATTTGGACTTTATTTGGGCCTGATCGATCTAGGTTCCATTTGAGCTTGATTTGACTTGATGTGGCTCCATCATCGCATAATTAGACATGATGTAGCTTGATTATTGCTCGATCCAGTTCAATCTGTGAGTAGGACTCACTTTTGAGCTCGATCGGACTTGATTTGGAAGGAGGACTCCCCTTTGATCTTTATTTGGACTTCCTTGAGCTCAATTTAAGCTTCATTTGGCTTGATGTATGCATGATGTAACTCAATCATTGTTTGATCAGGGTTGATATGGTTTGATCATTATTTGATCTAGCTCGATCTAAGAGTCGGATTTTTCTTTGAGCTCGAGTTAGGAGTAGACTCTCCTTTAAGCTTGATCTAAGCTCCATTCGGCCTAATCTAGCTTGATCACCACCTAATCTAGCTTGATCACTGTCTAATTTGGCTCACTCTACGAGTAGAATTCCCCTTTGAACTTGATTGAGTTTGACTAGGGGAGTAGGACTCCCCTTTGAGCTTGATCTAGGTTCCTTCTAGCCCTATTTGGGCTCCGTTAGGCTTGATGTAGGCTTAATGTGGCTCGATTTCAGTTTCACCTATCCTGATTTGAGAGTAAAACTTTGCTTTAAGCTGACTCAAGCTTAATCTAGGCTTGATCATCGTTTGATATGAGCTCACCTTACTTAATTCAAGCTTGATCTAAACTCGATCTAACCCAATTTGTCTTGATCATCCCCCGATCTGTCTCCATCTAAGAAATCTAGCTCGATCTATGCTTGATATAAGAAGTAGGACTTCTCTTTGAGTTCAATCTAAACTTTGTCTAGCATGATCTTGGCTCGATTTGAATGGGTGTGGCTCAATCACCACTATATTTGGATCTATGTGGCTTGATCTTGCTTGATCTAGCTTGATCTAGAAGTAGGATACTCTTTTGAGCTTGATCAGGCTTGATTTGGTAGTATAACCCCCCATTTGAACTTAATCAGACTTGATGTGCGCTTGATCTGACTTGATCTGGCTTTATCTAGGCTCAATCTAGCTTTATGTGGCTTAACTCAGGCATGATCTGAACCCGATCTAGCATGATTTGGCTTGAAGTGGCTTGACACCATTTGATCTGGCTCAATCTAAGAGATCTAGCTTGATCTAAGAAAAAAGAGTCCCTTTTGATCTCGATCGAGCTTTATCTGGCTCAATCTGCTCTCCTTCTAGCTTGATTTGGGCTTGATCTAACTGGATGCAGCCTAGTCACCACCTAATCTGGCTTTAACTAAGAGATCTGACTCGATTTGATCAATTTGGGCTCGATCTAGGAGATCTGAATCAATTTGGTCCTGATCATCATTTAATCTAGGCTCATCTTGGCTTGATTTGGCTCGTTTGAATCAACTTAAGCTCGATCTAGACTCGATCTAGCCTAATTTAATTTGAAGTGACTCGATCTAACTCAATCTGGCCCGATTTGGCTTGAAGCAAATTGACTTGGGACAGTTGGCTCAATCTGAGGTTGATTTAAGAAGTAGGANGCGGTGGCGTTGCAGCACTCGATACCTCAACATTAAAGAAGCATGGCCTTCGAGGATACGTGTCCTCTTGGCAATTGTTAGCGTACAAAGATCAGCCACTAGATGATATTACACCCCTTTTGCTGGTGGTTTTGCGCCCACCTATCTCAGGGGCAGGGGGCATCTGATGTGGCTGATCACGCTCCACGAGCAACGGATTAACAGACTGCACAGTTTTTCAAGCCGAGCAATAATGTAGCAGCTGGCCTCAAGCCCAGCTTCGGCCTCGGCCTCAGCCTCAAGCCTCGGTCTCGGCCTCAAGGCCTCGGCCTCGGCCTCAAGCCCGACCTCGGCCTCAGCCCAGCTTCGGCCTCAAACCCGGCCTCGGCCTCAAGCCCGGCTTTGGCTTCGGCTTCGGCCTCGAGTTCAATCTCAGTTTCAACCTCGGCCTCGAGCCTAGCCTCGGCCTCGACCTCAGGTTCAATTTCAGCTTCAACCTCGGCCTCGAGCCTAGCCTCGGCCTCGGCCTCGGACCTGCTATCGGCCTCTAGCTTCGACCTCGGAACAACCTCGAACTTGGTCTCCCGCAGCTTAACAAGTGCCCAGAGCTGCTACGTGACCCACTAACCCACTATCTCTAAGACCACGGGCAGTTACCATTATTTACGGCATACGTCTAGCAGCAATGCGCCCACCTACCACTTACGATGCCGCTTCTGACGGACGACGTGATTCAATGATCATCCACCAAGGGTAAGAGGGACCCTTGAACAGGTATAAAAACCTTCACTCACAACGAGGAAGGGGGAGCTCATTCTCTAATACTCAATCTCTATTGCTGTTCTCCAGATCACTAACTAGAGCGACGGAGGGTCCCCGCCGAACCATCGGTCCAGACTTTTGTTGCAAGTTTTTGGCTAAAGGAGGTGGTCCCATCATCTCTTGAATATCTGCAAGCTCTCTTTTCACTTGGCACTCTCTAAAAGTGATTTGGTAGCAACAGATTGGCACCAGGAAGAGGAAAAATGTTCATTCAACGTGCCTGCAACTCCTGCAAGAAAAGATGGTGGTTACACGTGCGTAGGAGGCCTCTACCAATCAGGCTGGGGGGCATCTCCACAGGCTGAGCAGCCAGAGGCCAACCTCCCTGCTCCACCCCTATGCAGCCGCAAGTCAGCCAAACTGACCGGCTCACCGCCTTGACCCAGCAAGTTCAAGATCTGATGGCAATGATTCGGGACTGCAGGAACAGTGCTCCACCACTATGCCATTGCCACCTCGCTCCCTCGCCATACATGGGGGGTCATGGGGCTGGCCAGTCTCATCATGCAGGACTCCTCTGGAGACCTTCCATCACACATCTCCAAACCTCATCGCTGGAAGACCTCCAAACGGTCGCGCTCCCCTTCCCATCGCTCTGATCACCTCTTCAAGCGGCGTAGTGGGAAGGAACCTGAGCAGGTGCAACCTCTCCCCGCTCGTCCTTTGAATCTTCGAGGGAAGATTCCTTTTATAGATGGATTGCTCGTCGAGCCGAGCAACGGTTGGACGAGTATCATCTGCAGCTGGAGGAGCTCAGCCGCAGAATTATCAACCCTTAAGGGGCGGACTACAACCATCGCCCTCGCTATCTCACCGTATCATGGAGGAACCAGTCCCACCCCGATTCCTTCTTCCCCAGCTGGACCCATATGACGGCACCACAAACCCCCTGGATCACCTGAGAGTTACAAAGTCCTCATGCAAGTCTAGGGGGCAACGGATTCTCTTCTCTGCATCGCCTTCCTAGCAACACTCTGGAAGGCTGCATGTGCATGGTATTCCCGCTTGCCACATGCAGTATTAACTCCTTCAGACAGCTGGAGAGATCCTTCTTGACCCACTTTAATGCGTTCTGAAAGATCCCCAGGGTGGCTGATAGCTTATTTGCCATCCAACAAAGGAGCGGCGAAACCTTGAAGGACTTCGTAGCTCGATTCAAGGAAGCTGCGCTCAAAGTCTATAATCTTGAAGACTCGTGGCCACCCTGGCCCTGAAGCGGGGATTCCGTCCCTTCCGCTTACCTATTCTCTGGATAAGAAGCCTCCTGCTCTTATGCCGAATTGCTGAGTCGAGCGCAAAGTATATCCGCACTGACGAAGCAGATTTTTTAGAAGAAAGGTTGACAAAGGGTCCAATAAGAAGCCAGCACATTCGAAGCCTGCTGGAGCACGGCCTAGAAAGTTTGAGCCTCCTCGTCGTCCAGACAACCAACCTCGGGCCCTGGCACCCAAGGAAGCACTTCACTCGCTTCTTGCCCCAATATCCCACAGATTGAGGGTGAGCCGTATCTTCGGCATTTGCCTCCATGAGGCCAGGAGTCCTCCGCAACAAAGACCTTTACTACGTTATCATCAGGACTACGGCCAGACACGGAGGATTGCCGCCTGCTGAAGAAAGCCATTGAGAAACTCGTTCAGCAGGGCCATCTGAGAAAGTTTGTCGGAGAGGAAATCCCATTGCTCGGACCCATCGGCACCTTCCACTGCTCAGATTGGTGTGGATAACGCTCCGACAGAGAAGACGGTGGCCATGATCTCCTGAGGGGCAAGCAGCAACCCTAAAAGGCAGTGTGAGGATGGTATACACTTGTAATTCCCTTTTTTAGAAGGGACTTAGAAAGGGTGGACAACCCTAATGATGATAGCATCGTTGTATCAATGACGATAGCTAAATATCCTATAAAGCAAATTCTCATCGATAGTGGAAGCTTAGTTGATGTTCTTTCATATGAAGCATTTTTCGAATGAGTTGTCTCCTAGTCTTCTTCGCCCCGTGACCACTCCCTTGATGGGTTTCACTGGGGATTCTGTAAGGGTAGAAGGAGAGATCACCCTCCCGGTTACGGCGAGATGAAACCATGCCAGAGCAAGTTTTTATAAAATTCCTGGTGTCCGAGTTCCTTTAGCCTATAATGTTATTCTTGGAAGACCCGGTCTCAACCTCCTAGACGCCATTATCTCTACAAAAAGGTTACTAGTACGGTTTCCTACCAACAAAGGAGTCGGGAGATGCACGGGGAACAAACCTGGTACCCCTCTATTATCACACTGCTCCTAGCCCTCATAAAGTGATTGCTCGCCGATGCCCAAACCACTTGACCCCAGAGACTCCGAGAAGAGAGGAGAACAGCCGAAAGCTTGCTGGCCTTCCGCTGGGAGAGGATCCAATGAGGACAATCCAAATTAGAACTTCTTCCTGCAGAAGCGAGAGATCGACTACTTGCTTTTTTGCAGACAAATGCGGACGTCTTCGCTTGATCACCTTGGACATGCCAGGAGTACTGCATGAAGTAATCACCCATAGACTCAGCATTGACCCAAGGAGTCGATCGGTTCGGCAAAAGAAGAGGAGTTTTGCTCCCGAGAGGCAAAGGGCCGTGGATGAAGAAGTCGTAAACTGATCGCAGTGGGCCACATACGCGAGGCACATTACCCAATCTGGCTAACTAATGTGGTCATGGTTCGTAAGGCCAATGGAAGCTGAAGGATGTATGTTGATTTCACCAACCTCAACAAGGCATGCCCCAAGGACAGCTTTCACTACCCAGGATCGATCAGTTGGTGGATGCCATGTTGGGCCATGAAACCCTTAGCTTCATGGATGCCTTCTCAGGGTACAACCAGATAAAGATGGACCCGACTGATGAGGAGGTCACTTCTTTCGTGACCGAGAAAGGCATCTATTGCTACAAGGCATGCCCTTTGGGTTAAAGAATGCAGGAGCCACATACCAGAGGTCGATGAATAAGGTCTTCGAAGACCAAATCGGCGCAACATGAGGTGTATGTGGACGACATGTTAACAAAAAGCACTCATGCGACGACCATGTTGCTGACATGTCAGAAACCTTCGACAATCTTTGCCGATACCAGATGAAACTAAACCCACGAAAGTGCGCCTTTGGAGTCACGGCGCAAATTCCTGGTCTTTATGGTGACACAGAGGGGAATCGAAGCTAACCCCGAGAGATCAAGGCCATCATCGATATGAGACAACCAAGTAATAAGAAGGAAGTGCAACGGCTCACAGGAAGGGTAGCAGCTTGAGCCATTTTCTAGCAGGTCAGCAGAAAGATGTCTATCCTTCTTCAAAGCCTTGCGCAAAGTTGATAGCTTCGAGTGGACGATAGAGTGTCAAGAAGCTTTCAAAGGATTGAAGAGGTTCTTGTCCACTCCACCTTTTCTATCCAAGCTTTCGAAGGGAGAAGAAGAACTTTTCCTCTACCTCGTTGCATCCCCGAAAGCGGTGAGTTCTGTTCTCATCCGTGTCAATGCCGACAAGGCGCAGAAGCCAGTCTATTACACAAGCAAAGTGCTTCACGATGCAGAGGTTAGGTATTCTAATACCGAAAAGATTATTTTTGCACTAATCGTCTCTGCTCAGTATCTCAGACCTTACTTCCAAACACATCCGATTGTGGTGGTCATGGACCAGCCACTCAGGGCAATTCTCTCCCGTCCTGACACCTCTGGCCGATTGGCGAAGTGGGCAGTCAAGCTAGGAGAATTCACCTGTTGTTTCAACCTAGGTTGGCCATAAAGTTTCAGATTTTGACAGATTTCCTAGTCGAGTGCACCTGGGAGAGCAGCTAGAGGAACCCCATACAAACCCCTCGAACACTACAATCGAGAGAAGAGGGAAGATTGGATCCTTCATGTAGATGGAGCATAGTCCAGATGGCATAGTGACCGAGTATGCCCTCCGTTTCCTCTTCTTGGCCACCAACAACCAGGCTGAGTACGAAGCTTTGCTGTCAGGAATAAGGCTGGCACGGAGCTCAAGGTAAAATGCCTTAGAGTCTTCACCGACTCCCAGCTCGTCTCTGATCAAATTAAGGAGAGTATGAGGCTCGAGATCCTACTATGTCTCGCTACTTGAGTATGGTGCAATCACAAGCCTCTTCCTTTACTCATTTCAGTGTCAGCTACATTCCCGAGGGGAGAATGCCAGAGCCGATGCTTCGTCCTGGCTAGCCACTTCGGCTGACGGGACCATGGGGAGAACCTATGTGGAATATCTGAAAACCCCAAGTATCACGTGATAGAAGAGTCCTTACCAATCAGTCAAGATCCTTCCTGAATGGATGCTTATGTCCAATACCTCACCAATGGCACCCTCCCGGTCGACCCTGCTAAAGCTAAACTATTCAAATGGCGAGCATCTAAATTCTTTGTGCTCGATGGATAGCTATATCGAAGGTCTTTCTCTCATCCTCTCCTCAAGTGTGTTGGCCCGCGGATGCTGACCCACTTGGGAGGCAGAGCACTTTCACACATGGCCCTACGCCAAGGCTATTACTGGCCTACCATACGAGGAGATGCGACCGAGTTGGTTCGGAAGTGCGATAGTTGCCAGCGGCACGCTAACATCCAACGGCTGCTAACCTCCCAACTGAACCCCCTGTCGGCTTCATGGCCCTTCGTCCAGTGGAGAATGGACATTTTGGGGCCATTCCCTTCAGCCTCTGGTCAGCAAAAATTCCTGCTCGTTGCCATCGACATTTCACCAAATGGGTAGAGGCCAAAGCACTTGTCAAAATCACTGAAGCCAAGGTGAGGGCTTTCTTTTGAAAGTCTATTATTTGTTGTTCGGGCTACCCCACACCCTTGTTACGACATGATCGACAATTTGACAATGCTCCTTTCGAGAGTTTTGTGCGAATTGGGCGTATGCCAGAGGTTCACTTCTGTCGGTCATCCGCAATCAAATGGAGCGGCCGAAGTGACAAATCGGACCATCCTTCAAGGGCTTAGGACACGCCTGGATGATTTTAAAGGAAGGTGGGTGGAGGAGCTTCCGAACGTGCTGTGGGCGTATCATACAACACCACGAATTCCCACAAAAGAAACTCCCTTCAGCCTTGTATTCGGATCGGAGGTCGTCATTCTGTAGAGATTGGCATTCCTAGTCCCCGGATACAATCGTACAATGAGAGGAACAATCAAGCCAGTTGCGAGCCAACCTTGACCTTGTGAAGAGGCCCGTGATCGAGCATGACTCAAGATGGCTGCTTATCGCCAAAGAGTTGCAAAGTACTACAACACCTGAATTTGCCCCAGAACGTTCCTCCTTGGAGACCTGTCCTCAGGCGAGCCGAGGTCTCCAAACCCATGGAAGGAGGCAAACTATCACCCAATTGGGAAGGGCCTTATCGGGTCACCGATGCACTTCATCACGGAGCATACCGGATCGAAGGACTAGACGGAAAGCCACTCCCTCGCACCTGGAATGCAGACAATCTCCGTCGGTTTTACCAGTAATATATACTAACATCACAGACTTGAGCATTCTTGTCTATTGGAATGACATTTACCTCTTTTTTACTAACAAAAGCATCCTCGAGCAATTTAACTTTTTAGCTCAAGCCTGACTCCATGTCGGCACTCAAGCCCGACTCCGAGTCGACACTCAAGTCCGACTCCGTGTCGGTACTCAAGCTCGATTCTGCGTTGGCACTCAAGCTGACTCTGCATCGCACTCAAGCCCGACACCGCATCGGCACTCAAGCCTGACTCCGCGTCGGCATTCAAGCCCGATACCGCATCGGCACTCAAGCTCGATTCTATGTCAGCACTCAAGCCCAACTCCGCATTGGCACTCAAGCTCGACTCTGTGTCGGCACTCAAGCTCGACTCCGCATTGGCACTTAAGCCTGACTCCGTGTCGGCACTCAAGCGTAGGCTAAATCAGCGCTTAAAATTCAAGAAGTCATTTTCGCGTTGGCCTTGACTTCCACCTTAAGGCTCATACTCCGTCTCGACTTCTTCCATGTCTCGACTTCGGTCCTGATGTCTACTTCGAGTCTCAACTTCAATCTCAACTTTGACTTAAGTCTCGACTACAACCTAGGTTTTTACTCTGACCTCTACCTTAATCTCATCTCTAACTTCGTTTCGGTTCCTAACCCGGGCTTATGTTCTCGGCCTCTACTCTGGAATGAGCTCGTCTTGGCCACTACGGAAGTGAAGTACCAATAAAGAGCATAACAAAATTTTAGAAGATATATTCATTGATTGTAAAAGGTTTACAAAATTATCGACTTCAGTCGGACTCTATTACAAGGAAGAATAAAAACAAAGAGATACAAGGCGTTCAGGGCTCGGCCGACGCTGGGTTATTGTCGGAGGAAGGATGTTCCGCTGGTGTTTCCTCCATTGCTTCATCCGACTCCAGGTCATCGAGTCCCTCGAGATTGTAGACTCTTCCTACTTTGGCCTTGCAATCTTGGAAACCCAAGTTGTAGGCATAGACGGTGGCCTTGGCCAGCTCTTCGCCGAAGCTAGCGGACTGCCGAAAGTTCTCTACAGCCTCGGGCCTTCTTCTCTGCCGCAACCGCCCTCTCTTCGGCAGCCTTCGCAACAGCCATCATCTCGGTTACCTACGCATCAGAACAGTGGGTGATATCCTCGGCATTCTGCTGCTCCTCGGTCGCACTTATTTGGATGTTGGCAGAGTGCAGTCGAGTCTGGTACATTAACAGATCGACTCCATCTTCTTATTCTTTTCTTCGGCTACCTAGGCGTTATTTAGCTCGTGGGCCGCCCAGCGTTGGGCCTCTTAAAGTGCCTCTTTAGCCCTTTCCGCCTGGGCCAGATTCTCAGCTCGGTTGATTCCAAGGCCTTCTCGGCCCTTTCTGCTCATGCCTGATCTTTGGCCCTCTTGGTTTGGGCAGCTTCCAGTGCCTTCTCAGCCTTCTCTACTCGGGCCTGATCTCAGTTGGCTTCTTCATGTGAATGGCCAAGAGTGGCCTCGGCCTGGGATAGGACACTCTTCACGGCGGCCAAGGAATTTACCGCCTGCATAAGACAGTTGCTGTCAGGGGGAGGCGGTAAGGAAACTCTTAACAAAGAAACTTAAGTGAAGGGGAAACACTTACCCAAAAAATGAGCCACGAAAGCATCGCAGAAGAAGGAGGAGGTCCCTTGGTTTTGAAGATCTCTTTGGAACTCAGGCGTGCACACCCGTGCCATCATCCGCTCTGCCCAGCAGCCATTATGCGCAAAGATGGACCGAAAAGAGGTTGCGGCAGCTTCATCCTCCTCCGTAGTTCTGGAAAATGCGGAGTCGTAGGCGTCGCGTCAGGGGTTGATAGTACCCCTTCTTCCGTCAACACTGCTGCCCTAGGAGGCTCTTCGGCCGTTGGCTCTTCCGCTGGTGGGGCAGCCTCCGGAGCCGATCTTGAGGCCGATTTGGTCAACCCCCTTCTGGAATGACCGACGGCGGCGATGGCAATACTTCAACCCTCGACTCCTCCGGGGGCGTGTCGGTGGTGAGATCGATGTGCGCCTCCCAGTCCACTCAAGGCTTGCGAAATGAGAGGAGTCGGGGACCGGATAGAAGGTGAGAGACTGAGGCCTCTTCCTTGACCTTCGGCCTCTTCATTTTTCTTCTCCTTGGCTTCTTCGGCCTCGCCTTCTTCTTTCTGGCCTCCTCGGCTTTGTCCCTCTTCTTGGCGGAGGCTCCATCCGCCGTGGCCATTCTCTTCTTAGCCGCCACCTTCCTTACTGCTTGAGCCGACGGTAGCATGTCTGCACAAGTCAGAAAGGACTTAGTAAAAAAAAAGAAAAAGAGAAAGAAGAAGAAGAAGAGGAGGTGGGTAAAAAGGGGAAGGGTCATGGCTGCTCACCACTACTTGGAATAAGGCTCGCGAGCCAAAGGTTCTCCTCAGCTAGGAGCTAGTTACATCGGGGGTTGTCAACAGTTAGCAGCCGAATGCCTCATGGTCCCTCGAAGCACAGATGAATCTTTGTTTGGCTCGGTGTTCGGAGTTTCCCAAACTGTTCTCACCCCCTTGACATAGCAAAGAAAAATCTATCTTTCCACCCCTTAATTGATATAGGAAGGTACAGTCTAAGGGCCCTGGTCGGTCTGGGAGCAAAGGACCACCATCCTGATTGTTTGCGAAGGGTATAAGCTTCAGAAAAGGAAGATCCTAGCTTCTATCCCATGAAGGTGACATAGCATCAGAAAGCCGACAATAGTCCGAATGAATTCGAACTAATTGCACTGGCACTAAGGAGTATCTATCCAAAAGGTTAAGGATGAAAGGATGAAGAGGTAAATGAAGACCAGCCTTGAAGAAAGTCTCGTACAGGGCGACTCTACCAGGTCGGAAGGAGGTCATCCTATCCTCAGGGTAGGACGGAATATTGAAAGGTTGGTAAAAATGTCGTATTTGGCCCTAAGGTTGACGATTTCCTGGATGGTCATGATGAGGCAGTCCAGTCGGAAGACTCCCTCATGGTAGAAGAAACTGGGCCCACGATAGCCGGATGGCACCGACTAGGGGCCCGACCGGCAGCCGGATGACTTCCGGTAGGAGATCGTCCAACGACTCTTCGCTGCGCTAGGGGAACCCTATTGGTGGAGGAGAAGGAAGACCAATTGGGTGTGGGAGATGGGGAAGGTCGTGAGGGTTCCGAGGAATAACCCTTGGAAACAGAAATGGAGCAGGAAGGGGATGATGCCATGAAAGCAGAAGGGCAAACTAACCTGGAAGTAGGGTCAAAAAGGTGAGAGCTGGGACAAGACTGGAAGAAGAACAGAACCAGGAATGGCAGACGGAAGCTCGGGCGAGGTGTAGACGGGAAAGAAAAGTAAATGCGATAGAAGTAGAAGACCAAGGGCAGGGGCGACTCCCCTTTTTAAAGCCTCACCGTTTCAAATCATCTTGCCTGATTCAGATTGGCCACATGCTCGCCCACCACTGGAGAAGACGTTTCGGCATTTCGGTAACCACCCAAGGCGTAGAACGCGAGGGGCGCGACCAATGATAAGACAATGGTGACCTCATCGCAATGATGATGCCCGCCTTTTTGTAGTTTCGTACCCGAGGAGAATCCCCCTCTATCCCAACGGCGAAAGTAAACAGCAGTGGTGTTGCAGCATCCGATACCTCAACAATAAAGAAGCATGGCCTTGGAGGATACGTGCCCTCTTGGAAATCATTAGCGTACAAAGATCAGCCACCAGGTGATATTACACCCCTTTTGCTAATAGTTGTGCGTCCACCCATCTCAGGACGGAGGGGGCATCTGATGTGGCTAATCACGCTCCACGGGCAGCGAATTAACAGACTGCACAGTTTTTGAAGCCAGCAATAATGTAGTAGCTGGCTTCAGCCTCAAGCCTAGCTTTGGCCTCGGCCTCGAACCTGGCCTCGGCCTCAAGCCTGACCTTGGCCTCGAGCCCGGCTTCGGCCTCGAACCTGGCCTCGGCCTCGGCCTCAAGCCGGCTTTGGCTTCGGCCTCGAGTTCAATCTCAGCTTCAACTCGGCCTCGAGCCTAGCCTCGGCCTCGCCAGGTTCAATTTCAGCTTCAACCTCGATTAGACAATGGTATCACCAAATAATTCTCTAAATACACCAATAATTCTCTAAATATCACACAATAAATGCTTCACCAAATCTCCTTTTCTTTTACAACAAAAACTCTCATCATTTTTAATATCTCCCTTTTTTTCATAGATTTTTCACACAATTTTCTTCACTATTTTTCATTATTTTGTACTATTTCTCTTTTCTCAAATCACTGTTTGAGGTGGTATTTATACACTCATTTCAAAAATCTAACTGCTTACAACTGTTGGAGAAGATGGGATAAAAATAAAAAGTATTGGATCGTTGTAATATATCCATTACAAGTTTTTTCCAAGTATATAGTCACCTATAAAGACGTCTAAATTTGGTTAGCTCTCTGTTTTGACCACAGAAGGCGCCTTGCAAGACGACTTGTTTCCTCCAAAGATTTTTTTCTGCGAAGCAATGCGAGAAAACGAGTAAACCAAGGGAAAACAAGGATTTTCCCAAAGATAGGCACCTATATAGGCGCCTTGTTTGGCATTTTCCCAAAGATAAACGCCTAGTTTGCAATGAGTCGCCTATATAAGCACCTTGTTTGCAACAAGTTGCCTATATGGGCGCCTTGTTTCAAAAATAAATCAAGTCATCGTGCAATGGCCTTAGCACTTCAAATGGGATTTACAAAAATGCCATGTAAGAAAGCTTTTAATGGGATTTACAAGAATGCCATGCAAAAAAGCTTTACCTTTTTCAAAATATTTTCTATCTTGACCAAAAAGCATGCTCATGAGCCATTCCAAGAAAAAAAGGGTGCTTTGGAAAACAATTTTGATATAAGAATTCATTCAAAGATAATTCTGGTTGTTTAAAAGATGGATGCTCTTTTGAAACATGGTTTATTGGCCATTTTAAAATATTTTTTGCTTAGAAATCAAAATCATATTAGTCTCATTTTATCTTTGTATTACCTTTTTCTTGACTTGAAGAACAATTTTGGTTTAAAATTACACCTTCTTCTTGATGCTTCATCCAAAATCAATTTATCTTGACAACAAAGTTATTAATACTATACTTAATTATTTGTAGTCATCAAAATTAATATAAGATTAATAATATTATTTAATATTAATAACATATTCCTATGGTTTCTATGTTATACGAGTTAAAGGTTGAAAAGTTTCTTGCCAATTTTAGGATTTTTTTTTACCTTTTCTAAAAAAAACAATGCTACAATGTTGTTGAATATCGACAATAAAATTCAGTACATATGCATGATGCGTGTCCACTAAGTAATTTATATCATATAAGATATAAAAACCATGATCTAGTAATGCGACAATATTCTAGCATTAAAAGCCAAGTCTTCTTAGATAACCCTTGCATATACAAACTAGAGGTCAAAATTATATGTGATTATAACATTTTAAGGGAGAATTTATCTTTAACCATGATATGGTTCTTGCTTATTTGTCAATATAGTTATTGAGATATGTATGCCATAAATAGTCCTATAATGTAAAATAAGAAGCTATCATATATATGCATATAAAAACTAATTGCCGGAATAAGGGAAAAATTATGGTTTTATTTATGTTTTTAAGAGTGATAGTTGAAGGAAATTGCATACAATCTCCTATATGCTATGTGATAACAATCAAAACTTATCCAAAGTGGCCAATTACGTACAATCTCACTACTATACAACAATTGTTCCTATAGATATTGTAAGGGATTACATATAAATATTTCAATCTATTTTTTGGCACTAACGTACTTGGTATCATAAATACTTTTCTCTTTTAAGCAATGCACGACTGCAAAAAGGAAATATGAGTGCAAAATGCACCTTTGCAATGGCTCATAGCATTTAGAAGTTTTCTTAACATATGCAATACTAGTAAAGATCGAGATATCATAGTCTTTTTTGTAATTAACTCCGAATATGCTAGGAAGAATGATGATCATTAGTATGCCATTTTTTTTAATGTTTTCATGTGATTCAAATTTTCCTTGGCTGTAAGAAATTTCAGTTGCAGGTAAGAGTAGAAAAAAAGACTTGCGTACATAGAGGTACATGGAGATTCATAGTTTTTTTTATAGTAGCTATATGAAATTGCTACAGACCAGTTTTAAATGGCTATTTTATATTAAATTTAATTATTTTTATGTAATTTTTTTTTTATAGTAGCTAGATCTTGCAAAATAAGTCTTTTGCTACATACTATATAGTAATTTTTCCTTAATAAGCACCTGGTGGATCAACCTTTTATTAAATTTTTCGTTCTCTGGATTTTTCTAAAAAATATCAGAATAGGCTTTTATTAGAAAGAATAGAATGTTGTAAGGCTTAACATTTAGTAGGTTTCATTCACTTCTTTCCAACCTACTGCTCCATAAAAAACGTTATAATTAGAACATTTAAAACTTATTCTTAATATATGGCATATTATATATGAATATAAAGTGTCGATAGATCAGATTCATTTTGAATCTAGCAACACCACACCTAAACTAAATTATATGCATTAAATCCAAAAGTAACTTAATTATAACCTTCAATCTTTTCCTCGAACAAACCCGTTAACAATCAAAGTATACCTCAGTGTCAAGTTGTTATCAGGCATTCATAGGCTAAATTGGGCTTAGTCTTGGCTCTAAGGTGGCAGAAGTCAAGTATTTATCCAAATTATTGGACAAGGAGGAAGAGAGAGTCACCACTCTAGGTTTTATCTTTTTTATTTGTTACACTAATAATCCTTGTATCATTATTATGTATAGTAAAGGAAGAGAAGATAAATCTTGTCACATTCATGAGAGAAGGATGTAATTTGTTTCTCAATTGATATAAGCAAATAACAAGACAAATAATTATAGTATATGCAAATAATCTAGGTTATTATGTTTTACATGGTTGTTTGCTTGCTAAAAACTACTTATCTCAAGCTGTAACCATGATGACAAGTATATATGGAACCAATAAGGCCTAAAATCACTATACAAGGCAATAGCAAGGTTAAAGGTGCAAAAATAAAAATCAAACAATGGACAAATTATGTTGTCTGTACAAATTACCATTAAAAAAAAAAAGCAAAATGGACAAAAAAGATTTAATATCTAGTCTGTAGTTTTACTCTTACTTGAGTAACATTGTCTCAATTAAGGCTATAAATGGGTTAGGTCGATCAGCAATCCATCTCGATCCCAACCTGATTAGATCTAACCCAATCTATATTTAGAAACTTATGGGTTAGATTGGGTCTAAAAATTATATTTAATCTAAAATTTAAATTGGGTTTGGGTCTTGTATTTTCGACCTGATTTGATTCAAATCCATTTTATTTTAATCGATAAACCTTAATTATATAAATATTTTTTTCTCTAATTAACTTTATGAATTCATTGAATGGATTCTAATCTAAATTAATTCTTCTTTTTTTCTTAACAACTAGATCTCCTCCATCTTTTTTCTCTATTTATATTTAAATATTTATTTTATTATTTATTTTGATAGATTCTTATTGTAATTTGCTTAACTATATCGATAAATATTTTAAATAATATAATTTATAAATCTAAGGACAATCATTTACTTGGATATAATTAAGAGTTTTTGAATAAAAATTTAAGTGTAAGTTGATTTTTTTAATCTCATTAGTAGATCTATATTATTTATCAATTACTAGATTTTAGCAATAAAACAGTTTGAATAGATCCAAATGGCCCATTAGGTTTAAAATTTCTTCTATTGACCTGATCTAACCTAATCTGATCAAGAAATGAATAGGGTTTGAATCCAAAATCAAGATCTAAATATAAAACTAGATCAAATCAAAATCAAGCATGATCTAATCCGACCTATTTGCGGCCCTAGTCCCAATGACTTATGTAGACCTATAGGATGAACTCTCATAGTTACGATAAAAGCAAAGCATAGAATTATTGTGCACATAAAAGCTTCATCATAATGGACCTTAAAACATACTTTAGAGCACTCATCGTGGAAGTTAATTGGTAACAAGTGATGAGTTATAAGCATTTAAACTTTTCTTTTTCATCCAATATAGGATTATTTTTTAATATTACAATCTTTTCCCGGCATCTTCATCGCATATCACAAGCTAGTCAGAAACTACTCTGAGCTGAGTTGTTGGTGCTACAAGGGTGACTCCACACTATGGCGGAACTCTATCATCATTCCATGGGTAGCTCTTTCTTTTTGCCACTAACTTTTGCACACTTGGGTCGGCTCTGATATCATTTTTAATGCTCCAAGCCTACCTGCTGACCTAATTAACCTATTATCATCCGAAACCAAGTGACCCTAAAAGCTTGAGTGTAAATTAATTGATAATATGTGAACTTGAGTTATGGGCACTTAAACCTTTTCTTTTTCATCCAATATGGAACTATTTTTGGGATATTACAGATAGTCTATTAATTGAAAACAAAATAAACAATAGATACTTAATATAGGTAAAAAAGAAAGTTAAGATATCAAATGGATAAATTGATTAGTTGAAAAAAAAAAAAATTAAAAAAAAAAAGAGAATAACAAAGTTTTTTGTTTGATAGGACCAAATGAGTTTAACTTTAATATGTGCAAAATCAAATCTGATCCCTATTATAAAAACAATATATCTTATATGGAAATTCAAACGCAATAGTATCTTAGGATCCAAACAGAACACCAAACATGGCTTCCGGTTGGATTCATATAGCTCTTGCTCTTGTTACACTTCATGATATATGGTTTAAGGCTATTTAGTTTGTGGCTTTTCACTAAACTTGCTAGCTGTGCTCTATTGAATCTAGTACAATGTAATTTTCATATGCTGTGATATTCTCTTATATCAATGAATAATTAAAATATAAGCTAAAATTTAATATAATACGAGTAATAGCATTAATGTTTTTAGGGCTTAGCAATATCTTTCTCTTGGATGCAAAAATTACCTTGTTAGTGACCAAATTTGGCGATTGAACTTGTTTATCATAATATAAATCTTTTTTACTAAATTTAAGATTTAAGGTTAACAAATCAATTACTATTAATTAACTAATTACATAATGAATGGTTTTCCAAGAGAGCCACACCTTATTTGTACTGATATAGAGTACAATATTATTGAAACTAGTTGTATTTAATCCATGTGTGTATTATGATGAGCAAAAATTGCAATGAACGAGGTGAATCCTTAAGATATGGCGGCTTATGGCTCCTAAGGATGTTAAAATATTAAAATCATTCTAGCTGTGTCTGTTTATGTATTTTTGAGTATATGAACGCAAATGCACGAGAGGTTGACCTTATTAAGCTTTATGACCACTGAATCACCTAATATGTGCTTGAGAGTAAAATTTAAAATAAAAATAGAAATTATTTTTATTAATAGATGCTTCCAAAATTAAGCTCCACAAATCCAAACATAAACTTTCAGCATCTGTCTGCACAGCTCTCATTGCATTGCCCATGATTTTTTTTTTATATATATAAAGCAAGAATGAATGTCCTTACAAAATGAAAGCCCTAGGATAACAATAAAGAGAGAGAAGGTGTCAAAGGGGATGTATTGCCATTCATGATTAGGTACATGAGAATTTATTTTCAAGAAATGCATAAAAATATCATTTTTGCTTAATTTGAATCTTTTTTTCGCAAAAGTGCCGGCTGTAAATACTTTTAAAACTTAAACTGATCAAGAAACTACTTTAAAAAATCTCATTTGTTAGGTTATTCTTGAATCAACTTAGAATATTTTAAACCTCAATAGTTTGTTTAGCTGTTTATTTAGCGAAACTCAGTAGTTTAGGGTTATGTATTGATATGGCTGATCCAACGCCGTTAGAATAAACCGTGAAGGAAACTGACGGGGCTCCGTCTAGTCCCGCAGGGTGACTTCGGCCTCCGAGGTCCCCTCGGCCTCCGAGGTCCCTTCGGTCTCCGAAGTCCCCTCGCCCTCGGCTTCAGACCTGGCACCCCCTTCTGCCTCGGCCTCCGCCGCGGCTCCGGTCGGCCTCGGCTTCGGTCGGCCTCGGCTCAATCGGCCTCGGCTTCGGTTGGCCCCAGTCGGCCTCGGTCCCAATCGGCCTCGGCTCCGGTCGGCCCCAGTCGGCCTCGATCCCAGTTGGCCTTGGCTTTGGTCGGCCTCGGCCACAGTCGGCCTCAGCCCCAGTCGGCCTCGGCTCCGGTCAGCCTCGGCTCCGGTCAGCCTGGTCTCCGGTCGGCCTCGACTCCGTCGGCCTCGGCTCCGGTTGGCCTCGGTCCCAGTCGGCCTCGGCTCCGGTCGGCCTCGGCCCCAGTTGGCCTTCCACTCAACCTCGACCTCGCACGGCCTCGGCCTCGGCTCTTCCACTCGGCCTCGACCTCAACTCCCAGCACCAATCTCCCCTCGGCACTCGGTTGCCCCCTCGACCTCGTACGGCCTCGGCACTCGGCTACCCCCTCGGCCTTGTAGACCCGCTACTTTAACAGGAGTAAGCTCCACAGCACTAAGACTGCCACGTAGACCCACAAATCCACTTTCTGCCAAAATCATGGGCAGTTACCAATATACAATGGGCAGTTATCGGTATCTACGGTGCGTGCTTAGCAATTGCGCACCCACCCGCCACTTATTGAGCTGATCCTAACGGAAGGATTCGACTATCATCGATGAAGGGTAAAAGGGACCCCCAAACAGGTATATAAGGACCCCAACCCCCAAGGGGAAGGAGGGGCTGAATCTCTACTCTCTCATTCAAATCCCTGTTCTTCAAATCGCTGACTTGAGCGTCAGAGGGTCCCCACTGGAACCACTGGTTCGGAACTTTTCTTGCAGGTTCCTGGCTGAAGGAGGCGGTCCTGTCATTCCTCTGGGGCCCATGAAGCTTTCCTTTCGCCTGACGCTTCTCAAAAGTGATTTGGTAGTAACAGATTGGCGCGCCAGGTAGGGGAACGATCAGCGATGCTAGTTTGCAAATCCTCATCCCCCCTTTATCAAAATGATGGATCATAAAGATGGTGATGACCCCAGATCCAAGAAGCTTTCGCCAGTTATGCTGGGGGGCACCTTCAACGGGCTGAGCAACAGAATGTCAGCTCTTCGTTCCACCATCCCCACTATCTCGGACCATTCAAGCAGAACATCCTGCCACCCTCATCCTGCAAATCCAAGCATTGACGGTAACTGTCCAAAAGCTCCAGAAGCGACATCTGATAGCCACGCAACAGCGACCAAAAGCTTTCGCTCGCTCTTTGGTCGCTATCAGGCCAACCGTCATTTATCTCGCCGAAAATCTCTCCAGCAGGAGATTCACCATCATCAAGCTTATCAGCAACTTAAAGCTCGGAGAGCCACCGCTCGCCACCCAAGTGGCCTACTCTCCTATGGATGGCGACGCGGGGGAAGGCCCAAGCAAGGGCACCAGCATCTCCACTTCAACCATCTTGATTCCTTGGGGGGCAGACCACCAGCGGACAGAAGTACCCAAATTAGCAGAAGGAAACAAGGGTGCTACAAGAGCTAAGTACACCACACTTAAACAATATTTCTTTGATTGATACTTGAAAATGGCATGCAGGGAAGACCGACTCTGCATCAGCATTCAAGACCAATCTTGTGTCTCAAAGCCCGATGTACCATCGGCACTAAAGCCTGACTCTAGCTCGGCACCTAAAGCCCGATGTACCAACAGCACTCAAGCCCGAGCTCGTCTCGGCACTCAAGCCCGAGCTCCCCTCGGCATCCAAGCCCGATGTACCATTGGCACTCCAAGCCTGAGCTCCCCTCGGCACCCAAGCCCAATGTACCATCGGCACCTCAAGCACGAGCTTACCTCAGCCCCTCCAAGCCCGATGTACCATCGGCACCCCAAGCCCGAGTTTGCGCGCCTCGGCACTTCAAGCCTGAGCTCGCCTCAACCCTTCCAACCCGAGTCCGCCTCGGCACCTCAAGCCCGAGCTCCCCTCGGCAGCCAAGCCTGATGTACCATCGGCACCTCAAGCCTGAGCTCGCCTCGGCATCCAAGCCCGAGTTCGCCTCGGCACTCAAGCCCAAGTTCCCCTCGGCATCCAAGCTCGAGCTCACCTTGGCACCTCAAGCCCGAGCTCGCCTCGACCCTTCCAACCTGAGTCCACCTCTGCACTTCAAGCCTGAGCTCGCCTCAGCCCTTCCAGCCTGAGCTCGCCTCGGCTTCCAAGCCCGAGCTCCCCTCGGCATCCAAGCCCGAACTCGCCTCGGCACCCAAGCCCGAGTTCGCCTTGGCACTCAAGCCCGAGTTCTCCTCGGCATCCAAGCCCGAGCTTGCCTCGGCACCTCAAGCCCGAGCTCGCCTCGGCCCTTCCAACCCGAGTTGCCTCGGCACTTCAAGCCTGAGCTCGCCTTAGCCCTTCCAACCTAAGCTCGCCTTGGCTCTTCCAACCCGAGCTCGCATCAGCACCCAAGACCGAGTCCCCTCGGCACCCAAGCCCGATGTACCATCGGCACCTCAAGCCCGAGCTCGCCTTGGCCCTTCCAACCCGAGCTCGCCTCGGCACCTCAAGCCCGAGCTCGCCTCGGCCTTGCCAGCCCGAGCTCGCATTGGCACTAAAGGCCAAAGACTGACTCCAACGTCGGCAGCAAAGTTTATGGGCGCAAAGAAAAAAGGCACTGACAACTTCAACTCTCAGGTCACCCTTCAGGGTTAAAAAGGCACCTAACGACTCTCAACTCTCAGGTCACCCTTCGGAGCTAAAGGCTCCCGAGCATGGTCACATCCCAGACTCTCGAGTCATCTTCCGGGGTTCAAAAGGCTCTCGACGGCCTCAACTTTGATGGGCACCCATCTCCAAATTTTATGACAAAAGAAGAAGACCCAAAGTCAACTCCCAGTCAGGAGAAACCGACTCTCCAACATACAATTGACGAGCATCCGCTTCCAGGCTCCGCATCGGAAGAAGACTACTGGCTGCCAGTCAAGGGAAGCATGAAGATGTCTACACAAAGCATCGCAAAAGGAAAGGGGTTTCCCCATTGGCAAGGAATCACAGTTGAAGTTGACATGAAAGGGCAGGCGTGAAGGGTGACTTCGGTCTCCGAGGTCCCCTCGCCCTCGCTTCGGACCTAGCACCCCCTCGGCCTCGAGCTTCCGCCTCGGCCTCGGCCCCAATCTTTCGCCTCGGCCTTGGTCTTGAGCCTCCACCTTGGCACTCGGCCATGCACGCTCCCTCAGCCCGACTGCCATGTCATAGAGCCCCCATGGCTGCTCCCAAGCTCCTCTGAAAGCTGCCAAGCCCCCCCTTAGTCGTGCAAGTTACCGATATCCCCTCGGCCTCGTAGATCCCCTCGGCTTCGTATGGCCTTGGCCTCGGCACCAAGTTCCCCTCGGCCTCAACTCATACTCGGCCTCAACCCATGCTCGACCTCAACACATGCTCGGCCTCGGACCTATTCCCTCGGCCTCGGCTTTTCTCCTCGGCCTCTACGGCCTCGACTTTTCTCCTCGGCCTCGACACCAAACATTACGCAAAGGTAAATAGCTATGAAAAAGCTATGTACACTATACTTTGAGAGAGTTTTTTTTTTTCATTAGTGTCTGAATACATTATAGGAAACCTGACAAAACCAACCATTCAAAAGGCTCTCAATGGTCCTACGATCATAAGGTCACCCCCGGGCCGGCCGCAAAACCCCCGCGGTGGTTCAAGACCTATGGTTCCAGTGACCTTGAGTCACCCCTCAAGCCAGCCATGAAACCTCTGAGGTGGTTCTGGAGGAGCTCGGCAGCATCGCGGCTAACGGATACCACTCGGCCCAGCTAGGATATGCCCCCGAGTTGGTTCAAATTCCTAACAGCCCGTACCCGCTTGAGTCACCTCCCGAATCAGCACACAAATACTCGAGGCAATTTTATTTCACCCCCACGGCTCTATTTCTACTTCGGCAATTTTATATCAGCCTCAACGGCTTTATCTCTGCCTCCGCGGCATTATTGCAGCCTCAATGGCTCTCTCTGCCTCAGGACATCATTGCAGCCTCAACGGCTATCTCTGCCTCAGCGGCATCATTGCGGCCTCATCGGCTTTCTCTCTGCCTCAGCGGCATGTTGATGGGCACCCACATCCAAACTTCATGTCAGAAGTTTAAAGACCCAAAATCAACTCACAGTTGGAAGAAACCAACTCTCCAACTTATAAATGACGGATATCCACTTCAGACTCTACGTCGAGAGAGGATTGCTGGCTACCCTCAGCTAGCCAACGAGCGGACGAAAATTATCCAAAGCAAGGCAAAAGGAAAAAGCTCTCTCCACTAGGAAGGAATCAGAACTAAAGCAAGCATGAAAGGACAAGAACAAAGAAGAAAAGCTCTACACTCCTTTCGCTTAACTGATGCACGGCACACAAGCTCAAGAAGTATGGGGGGCATCTGATATGGCTAATCCAACGCCGTTAGAGTAAACCGTGAAGAAAACTGATGCGGCCCGTTTCGGTCTCGCAGGGTGACTTCGGCCTCCGAGGTCCCTTCGGCCTCTGAGGTCCCTTCGGTCTCCGGAGTCCCCTCACCCTCAGCTTCGGACCTGGCACCCCCTTCCGTCTCGGCCTTAGCCTCGAGCCTCCGCCTCAGCCTCAGTCGGCCTTGGCTCTGATCGGCCTCGGCTCCGGTCGTCCTCGGCCCCCATCGGCCTCAGCCTCAGTTGGCCTCGGCTCCGGTCGACCTCGGCCCGGTCGACCTCGGCCCCCATCGGCCTCGGCTCCAGTCGGCCTCGGCTCCGATCGGCCCCAGTTGGCCTTGGCTTCGATCGGCCTTGGCTTCGGTCGGCCTCGATCCCAGTCGGCCTTGGCTCCAGTCGGCCTCGGCTCCGATCGGCCTCGGCCCCGGTCGGTCTCGCACGGCCTCGGCCTCGGCTCTTCCACTCGACCCCGGCCTCAGCTCCCAGCACCGATCTCCCCTCGGCACTCGGCTGGCCCCTCGGCCTCGTATGGCCTCGGCACTCGGCTGCCCCTCGGCCTTGTAGACCCGCTACTTTGATGGGAGTAAGCTCCACAGTGCCTAAGACTGCCACATAGACCCACTAATCCACTTTCTGCCAAAATTACAGGCGGTTACCGATATACAATGGGCAGTTATCGGTATCTACGGCGCGTGCTTAGCAACTGCGCACCCACCCACCACTTATTGAGCCGATCCTATCAAAAGGATTCGACTATCATCGACGAAGGGTAAGAGGGACCCCCGAACATGTATATAAGGACCCTGACCCCTAAGGGGGAGGGGGGGCTAATCTCTACTCTCTCATTCAAATTCTTGTTCTCAAATCGCTGACTTGAGTGTCGGAGAGTCCCCGTCAGAACCATCGGTCCGGACTTTTCTTACAGGTTTTCAACTAAAGGAGGTGGTCTTGTCATTCCTCTGGAGGCCCATGAAGCTTTTCTCCCGCTTGACACTTCTCAAAAGTGATTTGGCAGCAATATGGATATTAAGACTCAACTTGTCATCTCATCTCATGACATTTGTTTGCATCTCTCAACCCAACCGACATTCAACCACTTCAAGCATCAGTCAGCTTTCACAACAAAGAATAAATCATTTCACCCCTGTTGATGCTGGATCACCCGATTTTTGTTTATGGTTTTCAGGATCTCTTTTCCGAAGGAAGAAGCAGCCCCCTTCCCCCTCTCCTTCCTCCCTTTTATCCTTTTTCTTTTGTCCGCTTTATTATTATTATCTTTTTTTTGTTTTAATTCTGGAGGTCCACGTGTAGGATAAGTGTTCATCTTTCATTATGTGGTCATTCAGTGATAATACTTAATAAGGATATTAAGAAACTTGCTCATGAAGACATCCTTTTTCATGATGATCTTGATTATCCCAAGGGAATGTCAGGGATAGTGGAGACGTCAGAGTTAGGGAAAAGGGATCTGGCTCTAAAATAGAGGTTCAATGTCTCTTTTAGTGTTTGTCTTATGCGAACCATTTAAGGCGTGATGATGTTTAGTATTTCTCGATTTCTGTTCCGAATATGATGGCTTATCTCGTTTAATGGTTCTGACGTGGGGATTATTCTTAAACCGGGGGATCACCTGAGGCTGGGGGCCGCCCATGACTGGGGGCCGCCTAGACTCTGGAGGCCGCTCAAGACTGGGGGCCGCCTAGGATTGGGGGCCGTCTAAGATTGGAGGCCGCCTAGACCCTGGAGGCCGCCCAAGACTGGGGGCCGTCCAGACTCTAGGGGCCGCCTAGGACCGGGGGTCGCCTAGACCCTGAAGGCCGCCCAAGACTGGGGGCCGCCCAGGACTGGGGCCGTCCAGACTCTAGGGGCCGCCTAGGACCGGAGGCCGCCTAGACTCTGGAGGCCGCTCAAGACTGAGGGCCGCCCAGGATTGGGGGCCGTCTAGGATTGGAGGCCGCCTAGACCCTGGAGGCCGCCCAGGACTGGGGGCCATCCAGACTCTAGGGGCCGCCTAGGACCGGAGGCCGCCTAGACCCTGGAGGCCGCCCAAGACTGGGGGTCGCCCAGGACTGGGGGCCGTCCAGACTCTAGGGGCCGCCCAGGACCGGAGGCCGCCTAGATTCTGGAGGCCGCTCAAGACTGGGGGCCGTCCAGACTCTAGGGGCCGCCCAGGACCGGAGGCCGCCTAGATTCTGGAGGCCGCTCAAGACTGGGGGCCGCCCAGGACTGGGGGCCGTCCAGACTCTAGGGGCCGCCTAGGACCGGAGGCCGCCTAGACCCTGGAGGCCGCCCAAGACTGGGGGCCGCCCAGGACTGGGGCCGTCCAGACGCTAGGGGCCGCCTAGGACCGGGGGCCGCCTAGACCCTGGAGACGCACAAGACCCACCCAAGACTGGGGGCCGCCCAGGATTGGGGCCATCCAGGCTGCCTTTATTTATTTAGTTAACTATTTTGTTCATTAACTATATCATATGCCCCCTCGCCCATCTTCCTTGTATACGGGTATGGCACGCACGTGCAAGGGAGAAGGGCGAAAAATTTGAATTTCGAAAGTTCAGTACGTGATAAGTGTCATTTCGAAAAAAGGGCAAAAAGAGGGGAGGCATGCATCTCTAAGAGGATGGCGTCTTTTCGCTTGTCCGGCTACACTGACGGACCATCATGTGTCCTTGCGGTGCCCGAAACGTCATGTCTGGCATCCATATATATATTAAAAAAGATCATCCCTTTCCTTCAGTTTTCGACTTTGTGTATCTTCCGTGTTTTTATCTTCTCAAGCCCAGGTTAGTTGGCTTTCTCGTCTTCCTCTTCCTTTTTTCTTTATGGATCCTTTCGTAGATAGAAAAGGTAAGGGTCCCATGAAAGAGCCCTCCCGAGAGGAGATTCTCCGAGCACGTCGACAGGCCTTGGGAGGGGTAATCATCCGTGGGGACCAACCCGCTGCCCAATCCCTTCAACCCGTGCCTAGGTCGTTACCTCAGTCTCTTAGGGTTCCTTGCTCGTCTGCCGGTCATGAGGCAGAGCCTCCTGCGGTTGTCTCTAAACTGGCTAGACCGGCGGACGTTGCTTCCGTCATGTCTTCACAGGATCTTAGAAATCTTAGGGTTCAATTTGGAGTTCCTAATGACATTCAGCTTTCTGTCCCTCTTCCAGAGGATAGGGTCACTCGAGGGCAACCAGGTAAGATCGCTCTATACGAAGAGTTTTTTAAGAGTGGTTTACGACTGCCGTTTCACTCTTTTTTTATAAATTTGTTAAACCGATACCATCTTATCCCTGCACAGCTCACTCCCAATTCCATACGTATTGTATTTTCATTTTTAGTTCTCTGCTCTTTTCATGGAGCCTCTGCTAGACTTTCCTTATTTAGGTCCCTGTATAGAATCCGAAACCCAGTTAGGGATGGGTGGTGGAGTTTTGCCTCAAGACCTAAAAGGGTTCTTAAACTCAACCTCCCATCTAAGATCAAAGGGTGGAAGTCACGGTTTTTTTATGCGCATTTGGAGGGGTTAGATGTGGATTGGGGTATTCCAGATACTAGCTCCAACCAGAACGCGAGTATTGAAGAAAGAGATCGCGAGTTATTTAATACTTTAATTTCTACAATTATTCCCCCTAGTAGGGAGTTGCTATCGGAGGATAATCTCCGTGAGGCTGCGTTCATGCCGGTGTCGCTGGCTGCAGCGCCCGGTGAGCTTCGAAGAATTCGTCTTTCTCTTTCTCTTTTTCCTTTTTAGCTAACCCTATGTTCGTCATTTTGTAGCAATGAAGTTCTCTCGAGATTTCTTGGTATCAAAGCTTCGAAGAGAGAGAGAAGTGAGCGTGATGCGCCAGCGGGGGGCGAACCTAAAAGATCCCGTCATCTAGGATCAGACAGTCAGGTCCAACCTCCAGCGGTTATCCCTGAGGCGACCTTAATAGAAGATAGTGAAGGGGAAATGAGTCCTCCGATGGGGGTCCCGATAGAAGACCTCGTCGAGAGGGAGCTTCCAGAGATCATTCCATCTCCTGTCAAGAGCGTTGGAGTCTACAAGGGATGTAGAAACAGCTAAAGCGGACTTGCCAGTCCTTCATTATCGACGGAAGTGGATGTTCCTGTTCCCGCCTCACCAGGTACTTTAAGGACCCCGCCTTCAGCTCCCCAACCACCTAACGAGAATGCTGGATACAAAAGTTGTCTATCAGAGACAATCCTTAAACTCGCGATCTTGCCTAGATTCCAAGACAAAATGAGGAAGGCAACACAGGCAGAAGCATTCGACACCATGTTCACAGCCACACTGCAGGTAAAATCCGATTTTTGTCCCCTTTCTGATCAATGAACTTGGACACTTACTGAGTGCGTTTTGCAGACGCTAATGGTCTCTTCGTACTACGCGAAGACTTAGACAGGGCCAAGTCTCGGAATGCTAGCCTAGATAAAGAGTTGGTGGATACAAGGGCCCGAGAATCAAAAGCATTGCAGGACCTTCGGGTCATGCGGGAGGATTATCGGACCTGGAGAGGGAGGGCAGAAAAGGAACTGCAGAGTTTAGATGCCCAGCTGTGTGAGGTCCGGGCGAGGTTGCTGCCAACGGAAGAAAAGTTAAAAGAAACTTCCTCAGGCTGGAACACACGGAGAATCGAGCAGATAGCGCAGAGGCCACCGCTCGTGATGCCGTGGAAAATTGGTTCTAGCCGAGAAGGACACCAAAAATGCTCTCGATAAAGTTGCAGCAACAATGGTGGAGGCTCAGAAGAAGATTGCTACGATCGAGGCCGAAGCTCGGGAAAAGATAGCTGTGGCTGAGGCCAAAGCTCAAGAAAAAGTGGCCATAGCTGAAGCTAAAGCCAGGGAGCTATCAAGGAATACAAGGGCTCCCCAGATTTTGAAGCGGAGTTCCAGGAAGCTGCCCTAGATGCTTTTGTTGAAGGCTTTGAGAAATGCAAGCGGATATTGGCCCGACAGTTCGACTTAAAGGACCTCGAACGTTTTCGACCCGTGGATGACGAAGGAGCTTCCGATGTGGAGGTCGAAGACGTGGAGAGTGGAGCAGTGGCGACTAAGACTCTTGCTGTAGAAAAGCCTCTTGTCGAGGAGCCGGCTGTCAATCCTGATGCAGAGAAAGAGCATTCAAAGAATGATCAAGGGTGTTGAGCTTTATTTTGATTTTAATTTAGATTTGGTCCCATTTAAGGACCTTTTTGTTGTGAAAATCTGTCTGCTGACAAGATTTCGCAAAGTTTCGCAGCAGATTAACTTTAAATGAATGGATGTTACTTTTTATTGATTTAGTATCATTTAATATTTCCTCTGCTTAATTCTTGGCTCCTATTTGCGGATTAGGGCAATGGTGCTACTCGGTTTAGATGGCTCGCCAGTACTCAATTATCCTCGAGGTACAACTCAAAGCTATCCTAACCAAGGATTATACTTTCTTAGGAATGAGTTATACTTGGACCATAGGGCCATTGAGCCGTCTAGACTCTAGGGGCTGCCTAGGACCGGAGGCTGCCCAGATTCTGGAGGCCGCCCAGGACTGGGAGCCGTCTATCTCAGTTCGAGGCCGCTTGAGTCAAGGACTTGAACCTCCTCAGGGGTGAGTTACACCGGCCTGGGGGTGTCCTTTGGACCGTAGGGCCGTCGAGCCGTCCATCTCAGTTCGAGGCCGCTTGAGTCAAGGACTTGAACCTCCTCAGGGGTGAGTTACACCGGCCTGGGGGTATCCTTTGGACCATAGGGCCGTCGAGCCGTCCATCTCAGTTCGAGGCCGCTTAAGTCAAGGACTTGAACCTCCTCAGGGGGAGTTACACCGGCCTGGGGGTGTCCTTTGGACCGTAGGGCCGTCGAGCCGTCCATCTCAGTTCGAGGCCGCTTGAGTCAAGGACTTGAACCTCCTCAGGGGTAAGTTACACCGGCCTGGGGGTGTCCTTTGGACCGTAGGGCCGTCGAGCCGTCCATCTCAGTTCGAGGCCGCTTGAGTCAGGACTTGAACCTCCTCAGGGGTGAGTTACACCGCCTGGGGGTGTCCTTTGGACCGTAGGGCCGTCCGAGCCGTCCATCTCAGTTCGAGGCCGCTTGAGTCAAGGACTTGAACCTCCTCAGGGGAGTTACACCGGCCTGGGGGTGTCCTTTNCCTTTTTGGATATAGTTTTAAATCAAAAGGTTACAGATTTTTCAGTTGAAGCAAAATCAAGTGATCATAAGAAGAGATGTTATTTTCAATGAAAATGTTGCTTGGGATTGGAAGCAAAAGAAAGTAAACAAATATATTTCTCTTGATGAGAAATTCATAATACTCAAAATGAAAAAAAATGAGGTTGAAGATTCATCACAAACTCAAATATAAGTCCATTTTCACTTCAAGTTCAAGTTCATCTTCTAGTTCTACTCCTATAAAAATGAGAAGATTAAGTGACATTTATGCTTCATGTAATTTCTGCATGATTGAGCCAGAAACTTATGGAAATGCTATGCATGAAGAAGTATGGAACAAGGCAATGCAAGAAGAAATCAATACGATTGAGAAGAACAAAACTTGGGAATTAGTAAAGAAACCAAGTGATAAAGAAGTCATTGGCTTAAAGTGGATCAACAAAATAAAACACAATCCAGATGGCATCATTCAAAGACACAAAGCAAGATTAGTAGCAAAGGGATACTCTCAATTACCTGGAATTGATTATCAAGAAACTTTTGCACATGTTGCTAGACATGATACAATTAGAACTCTTATTTCTATAGCTGCTCATAAAAGTGGAAACTACACCAACTAGATGTAAAGTCAGCATTCTTGAATGGAGTATTGGAAGAAGAAATTTATGTTGAACAACCCCAAAGCTTCATCATCAAAGATCAAGAAAACAAGGTATATAAGTTGAAGAAAGCATTATATGGGCTGAAGCAAGCACCCAGAGCATGGTACTCTCAATTGACACATACTTCAATGAAAAAGGTTTTCTAAAAAGTTCAAGTGAATCAACACTTTATATGAAGAAGCAAGATAATAATATTCTCATTGTCTCTCTTTATATTGATGATTTAATTATTACTGGTAACAATGAGAATATGATCTTGACTTTCAAAAGTGATATGATGAGAAGGTATAAAATGAATGATATGGTTTGCTTCATTATTTTTTGGGAATTGAAATCAGTCAAAGAAAAGATGGTATATTTAACAGTCAAAAGAAGTATGTAGAAGGCATTCTCAAAAAAATTCAACATGAAAAATTGCAATAGTGTGGAACACCTTTTGTGGTAAATGATTAATGAAAGAAGATAAAAGTGGTGAAACCAATGCATAATTATACAGAAGCATTATTGGAAGCTTATTATATCTAACGATTACAAGGCCAAATAATGTTTGCATCAAGTTTACTTTCTAGATTTATGCAAAAGCCAAGTAATATTCACTTTGGACAAGCAAAAAGATCTTGAGATACATCAAAGGTATTAAAGATTATAGGATCATGTATGAAAGAAACAAGAATGATATGTGTGAAATTATTTAGGTTTTGTGATAGTGATTGAGCTGGAAGTATGATGACTGAAAGCACATCAGGTTATGTGTTTTTTTATGGATCAGATATCATATCGTAGGCATCAAAGAAGCAAGATACAGTGGCATTATCTTCTTCTGAAGCAAAATATATTTTTACAACTTTGATAGCATAACAAACAATTTGGTTGAGAAGAATACTTGAAGATATGGGTGAAAAGTAAGAAGAAGCTACTACTCTGCTATGTGACAACAAATTTACTATTTATATGACAAAGAATCCTATTTATCATAGCCACACCAAGACCATTTCATTAGAGAGTGGTAGAAGAAAAAGAAATTGAAGTTAAGTATGTGAAGACTGAGATCAAATTGCAAACATCTTCACCAAGGCACTACCCAAGAAGGAATTTATTCACTTAGAGATCTCATGGGTATCCAAGAACAAACATTAAAGGGGAGTGTTAAATATAATGGTTGTTAGTTTTTAGTATTTTATTTTATTTTATTTTAGTCTGAGTTGGGCTTTTACATAATGGGCCTATCTTTTTATGCTTTGGTAGGGTAGCCTCAGATGGATAAGATCATAAGAGGCATTATGTTATCCGTAGAAGCAAGAAATAATATTTATGGTGATGTGCTTAATGAAACGATATAGATTATTTTCTTCTTGAGAGAAACCTTTTTTTACCCTAATTTTTCTTTTCAAATAATCTGTGTGGAACAATCCCAACAGAGGGCATTTATAGTGCTGGTGCTACGTACAATAGATCAAATGGTGTGAAATAAGTTCTGTTTCTTTTTCTTAAAATGGATGGGATATATTGTTCACCCTGTTGTGCCCCCATCGAACGGGACATTCTAGTTTCAGAAATTTCGATTTCATTGGATCCTTTGTCAGGATGAATCTGAAAGCGGTTCAAAGGGGGGAGTAGCTATAAATAAATATCTTGGACGCATTTGCTTAATTGAACTGAAGCCAATCTCTTGTCTCCTCTCTCTCTTCTCTTCTTCTCCTTCTTCTTTCCATTTGCTCTACGTTTGGTGCTTTTTGCACGGGCGTAATAAGTTCGTAACTAAGGTGTCTTAAAAGTAAACCTGTGATGTAATTTTTTCAATCAATTTTTTTTTGGGATGTCGTAAGCTTTTCCTTAGCGTGTATTTTCTGCACGAGTATCGTAAGTTTATGACTAGGGTGTCTTAATAGTAAAACTGGGGTATCTTATTTTTTTTTTTTGCTAATTTCCTTCTAGGATGTCATAAAGTTTTTCTCGGCGTGCATTTTCTTCACGGGTGTCGTAAGTTTGTAACTAGTATGTTTAAAAGTAAACCTAGAGTATCGTAATTTTTTTTGGCTGATTTATAAGAGTGTCCATGATGAAAGAGAAGAAACAACACCCGTGCGCCTTTGAAAGAAGAAGGGCCGAGTTGTCATTTTCAAGAAAATTTTGAAGGATAAAAATGTCCTTTGTCATGTGTGCAAGACTTCAAAAGATTATTAATGCATATCACGCTCAAAATATAACATCGTATCCCTGCTATTCCATCCCATCGCATCAGGCCGGATCCATATGAACCAATAAGAAATAACCAACGTAGGATTTACTGCATTAAGGTGGTGTACAAAAACTTTTCTTTCAATAAAATCACTTGCAAAATCCCAAATTTTCATAGAAACTGCCATAATCCGGACCCAGTCAAATTTTGGTCAACAAAATCACTCCCAACATTCTTTGAGGAAAAGACTTTGTATACCGCCCCCGGTGCAGCAAGTCCTACGTGGGTTGTACCACTCCTTCCTATTGGTCCACATGGATCCCATGTGGCCTGACATGATGGACAGAATAGCAGGAGGATAATATTATTTTTTGATCGTACATCCATTAAAAGTCGTTCAGCCTTTCACCATTGGTGTGAAGACGAAATGCCCTTTCCCTCCAGCCTACTTCAAACCCGCCATCTTATTTGGATTTTGCTGATAAAAAATCGTAAAGTTCTGGCCTGAAAGAAGAGTATCCGAAGGAGTGGCAAAGCTCTGCCAGATGACATCCTTGCGCGCATTCAAGAGAACAAGATTCCCATCATCGCGGAGACTGGCTAAAGCGACGAAGGAGTTGTGAGTGTTGCTGCTCCAGACCTCAGCTTCCTTCGAAGAGTCGAAGAGAACGAGACCTCTAGCCTCATTGAGTTGAAGAAACGAATTATATCCGACAGAAACATGAGCGCCGGCAACCCATACAGGCGCCTGCTCGGAGGACGGGATCGATCTCGAGTTGAAGCGAATGCCGACTTCATACTGGTTAGGTTCGTCAGGGCCAGCTAAAGAACTCCAATGCAAAGTTCCCATCGGGGGAGATCCAGGAATCACGCTTTGCAACCGAAAGCTTAGAACCAAAAGGAATTTTCCGAGCTTCGATATGAAAGAAGATAGTGGAACAGAGTAAGAAAATGGGGAACCAAAATAGGGTGTCGTGGGTTTTTGAGAGGGTTTTGAACTAGGGTGTCGTGGGTTTTGAACTGGGGTATCGTGGGTCTTGAACTGGGGTGTCGTGGGTCTTGAACTAGGGGTGTCATGGGTCTTGAACTGGAGGTGTCGTGGGTCTTGAACTGGGGTATCGTGGGTCTTGAACTAGGGTGTCGTGGGTTTTGAACTGGGGGTGTCGTGGGTCTTAACTAGGGTGTCATGGGTCTTGAACTGGGGTGTCATGGGTCTTTAACTGGGGGTGTCGTGGGTCTTGAACTGGGGGTCATGGATCTTGAACTGGGGTGTCATGGGTCTTGAACTGGGGGTATCATGGGTCTTAAACTAGGTGTCATGGGTCTTGAACTAGGGTGTCATGGGTCTTGAACTAGGGTGTCATGGGTCTTGAACTAGGGTGTCGTGGGTCTTAAACTAGGGTGTCATGGGTCTTAAACTGGGGGTATCGTGGGTCTTGAACGGGGGTGTCATGGGTCTTAAACTAGGGTTCGTGGGTCTTGAACTGGGGGTGTCGGGTCTTGAACTGGGGTATCATGGGTCTTGAACTGGGGTGTCATGGGTCTTGAACTGGGGTGTCATGGGTCTTGAACTAGGGTGTCATGGGTCTTGAACTGGTGGTATCATGGGTCTTGAACTAGGGTGTCATGGGTCTTAAACTAGGGTGTCATGGGTCTTGAACTGGGTGTCGTGGGTCTTGAACTAGGGTGTCATGGGTCTTGAACTAGGGGTGTCGTGGGTCTTGAACTGGGGTGTCGTGGGTTTTGAACTAGGGGTGTCGTGGGTCTTGAACTGGGGTGTCGTGGGTCTTGAGTAAGTGGTGCCTTGCAGCTTGAATTAGACACAGAACTCTTGGCTGATGATTGATGGAAAAAGGAACAGTGGTGGCCGGTTGACCATGTTTTGCACTTGCCGAACCGTGCGGACTCCCACCACCACTCTTAGAAACTGAACTTAGGGGGAGCCAGAAGCAATGGCAGTGGCACATGGAGATGGATTGCTAGTTGCCGCGGGTGCTGCTGTCCTACAGTGGGTACAGTTTTCATCAAATTCACGCCGAAAGATATCTGAGTTTGGTGGCACGATGCAGCGAGTGGCTGCTGGGAGGCTCTGCCTGGTTGCTGAAGGAGATGGTTGCTGCTACTTTCCCTACCGATTGAACAGAGGATGGGGCAGGGGCAGGTGTGACAGGTCTTGCGGTGGAGGCCTTCCACTGCAGCGACTGGGTAGGGCTGCCCCTTGGATAAAAGATTGAGGGAAATTTGGAAGAGTTTGTGAGTACTTGGTGGTGGTGGAAACTCCAGGAAGACGCTCAGAATAAACACTTGCATTGTTGCTTGATGTAGAGGACTTGGTGTGCGATGATGCAAGATGTCGTTGCTGCTGCTGCTGCTGCTGTTGAAGGTAAAGCTTCTGAAGCTGCTGCTGCTACTGAAGGTGAAGATGCTGCTGCTGCTGCTTCTGCATCTGAATTAGCTGCTGCTGTTGTTTCTGCTACAGCGGTTGCGAATTCAGGAGGTTGGCAGTGGATTAGCAGCTGATGTGGCAGATGGTTGGCAGGGGTGTTTGTGGGTCTTGAACTAGGGGTGTCGTGGGTCTTGAACTGGGTGTCGTGGGTCTTGAACTAGGGTGCCGTGGTCTTGACTGGGGGTGTCGTGGGTCTTGAACTATGGTGTTATGGGTCTTGAACTAGGGGTGTCATGGGTCTTTAACTGGGGTGTCATGGGCCTTGAACTTGGGTATCATGGGTCTTGAACTAGGGGTGTCGTGGGTCTTAAACTAGGGGTGTCGTGGGTCTTGAACTGGGGTGTCGTGGGTCTTGAACTAGGGTGTCATGGGTCTTTAACTGGGGGTATCATGGGTCTTGAACTAGGGTGTCGTGGGTCTTGAACTAGGTGTCGTGGGTCTTGAATTAGGGTGTCGTGGGTCTTGAACTGGGGGTGTCGTGGGTCTTAAACTGGTGTGTTATGGGTCTTTAACTGGGGGTGTCGTGGGTCTTGAACTGGGGTGTCATGGGTCTTGAACTTGGGTGTCATGGGTCTTGAACTAGGGGGTGTCGTGGGTTTAAACTGATGCTTTGTCTTAAGGTTTTGAACTAGGGTGTCATGGGTTATAAACTAGGGTTGTCGTGGGTTTCCAACTAGGGTGTCGTGGGTTTGAATTGATGCTTTGTCTTAGGTTTTGAACTAGGGTCGTGGGTTATGAACTAGGGTGTCGTGGGTTTGAACTGATGCTTTATCTTAAGGTTTTGAACTAGGGTGTCGTGGGTTTGAACTGATGATTTGTCTTAAGGTTTTGAACTAGGGTGTCGTGAGTTATGAACTAGGGTGTCGTGGGTTTCCAACTAGGGTGTCGTGGGTTTGAACTGATGCTTTGTCTTAAGGTTTTGAACTAGGGTGTCGTGGGTATGAACTAGGGTGTCGTGGGTTTCCAACTAGGGTGTCGTGGGTTTGAACTGATGCTTTGTCTTAAGGTTTGAACCGATGGGAACTTTGCATTGGAGTTCCTTAGCCGCCCTGACGAACCTAACCAGTATGAAGTCGGCATTCGCTTCAACTCAAGATCGATCCCGTCCTCCGAGCAGGCACTGTAGGGGTTGCCGGCGCTCATGTTTTTGTCGGATATAATTCATTTCTTCAACTCAATGAGGCCGAAGGTCTCGTCTCTTCGACTCTTTGAAGGGAGCTGAGGTTGGAGCAGCAACACTCACAACTCCTCCGTCGCTTCACCAGTCTCTGACGATGGAAATCTTGTTCTCTTGAATGCGCACAAGGATGTCATCTGGCAGAGCTTTGCCACTCCTTCGGATACTCTTCTTCCAGGCCAGAACCTTATGATTTTTATCAGCAAATCCAAGATGGCGGGTTGAAGTAGGCTGGAGGGAAAGGGCATTTTCGTCTTCACACCAATGGTAAAAGGCTGAACGACTTTAATGGATGTACGATTAAAAAGTAACATTATCTCCCTGCTATTCTGTTCCATCATGTCAGGCCACTGGGATCCATGTAGATCAATAGGAAGAAGCGGTGCAGCCCACGTAGGACTTGCTGCACCGGGGACGGTACAAAGTCTTTCCAAACAAATTACTCCCACATCGGAAACCGTAAAGGGCGGCGGAATGAATGAAATAATAAATAGGTGTCGTAATAGGGGAAGTCTTGGAGTTGGAACTCGGCCCGCCGGGTTCAAACCAGGCCAAGTCCGTCGAACGATCGGAGGCTTGTTGCGGGTTGAGATTTTATAAGTCGGTCTCGATTAAATTCGAATCCTTGGATTGTAGCGGGTCAGTTGCAAATTAGATTGGATTAATCGAGTTACAATCGGGTTCGACCCGGAAGTTCGGGTTTCAAATGATTCCACGCCTTTGTTCCGACCACTGTTTGTAACACTTAAATTTTGGTTATAGATAAAAAGTATCGTATTTTAGCCAGGGGCGTGCGACATTTAGTACAAGCATTCTGTCTTTATTGATTTGTTAGAGAGAGCCGATTGTTTACGTGAAAGAAGCCACCTCCCACATCATTGCAACATTTCCCGGCATAGTCGGCAATCGATGTTTAAGGGGGACAGATTTCAATTTGAAACAAAGAAGGAGACGCATTCCGTACTTTCCTCCAAGTAGTCATTTCCCCTTACTTGTCCCTTCGTCGCAAGAAAACCGAAGTCGATAGCATCGGCATCGTCTGGCTTTCGGATTGTAATGCCAGCAATTCAGCAAGAGCAGTTAGTTTTTTCACGTATTTTCCCTTTTTTTTTTTTTTTTTTTGCCCCCAAGAGAACGTTTCCCTTTCCTTTTTTTTTTTTTAATCTATAAAGCAAAGACATCCCTTCTCATCAAATTGGCATAAAACGGTACATCACCTCTGTTACATTTTCTATTTTACTTGTGATATCCTAATTTAGTCTCCCATTAGATACAAAAAAATAAATAATTATTATATGCTTATTATAACTCAAATTTACTTGCTATTGTTGGGTAATGGGCCAAATAGACCCTAAATATCCTAATGGGCCTTGAAAGCCCATACCGCCTTATATACGTGAATGAGAAATTGCGGGGACATTAGTCCCATATCGAAAAAATCAGAAAAGGAAGGTTCACTTATATGGAAACCACTTTCTTGAAGCTAAGTTCCTAGGCTCACCATAAGTGGAGAGCTTGAGGGTGATGCGATCACCCTCGCGCACGCGCGTGTGCGAAGGACGCACGGGCGCTTGTAGGCGCACTTTGCACTTCGCACTTGCGCATCGTCTTGAGGGGCTTTAAATTTTTTTATAGATCAGATGATCCGACGGTAGAGATTGATCAGATCAAGATAAGGGGCTGAGATCAATTGATCGTTGATCTATCGGATGAAGGGTCGAGATGTGGTGATCAAATCACAATCTTGATCACGATCCAACGGATGACATCCGTCGGTTGACTAGTCAACAGGATGGCTGGTTGACCAGTCAACATGACGGTTATGATAAGGTGTCCTTTCGATCGTACGGTTTGATAGGCATCCGCCCATCTGATAACATGATCATCAGATCATGATGATGAAAAGGCTTATCAAGATAAGGATAGACTTATCTGATCGGCTGATCTTCAGATCACAGCCATGAAAGGCTTATCCGATCGCCTGATCTGAAGATCACAATGTCTAAAGGGCATATCAAGGGTGATAAGCCCTTAACCCTCACAACCTTTGATAAAGAATTAAATTAATTAAATTCGTAGGGTTGCTTCCAAGGGGGCACCTAAAACATATAAATAGGGACCCGAGACCCTCTCATTTAATTGATCCCAAGCCATCCGAATTGAGTTCAATTTGAATCAATTCTAGTCTCTTCTCTCTTAGGCATTTGCATACTTTCCTAAGGATAGTATAGCAATAGTGCATTGAAAAGAGAGTAGCATTCTTGGTTCGAAAGTTTTGGTGAATTGTAGTGCTGCTTTCATCAAAAGGAGACTGCTGTATCCTGGGAGACAATCGTCATACTGACCGTAAGCACCATTACGGGACGAAATTGTCTTAAGGACATAGAGTGAAACTCTAGCCTCAGTTTGATTCATTAGGTAGCCACCATCTGCCGACATACCCACCAACAGCTATACATTAATTTTTACTTGAGTTTTTGGGCCACATAGTTTTGACATGCTAAGAAAGTTAATTGAATTAGTAAATGGGCTTGAATAGTTAGAAATGGTATCAGAACATATTCGGATGTACAAAAGTTGATAGGTATAAGAAAAAGAGTAAAGAACTATCCATGAAATAGTAGTTGAGTTCTGTCATATTGTGAAGCTACCCGTCAAGATGAAGCCATCCTTCCAGCACCAACAATTTGGCTCGAAAGTAGATTCTGGCTATCTTTTAACATGCAATATTGAGAGCATAGTATTATAAAAAAATTATAATATATTAAATTTTATTTTATTTTAAATAAAAATATATATGTTATATGCTTATAGCTTAAATCTTTCTACTCATTTAAGTTTTACTTAAATTTTTGAATCATATAATTTTAATTCATGAACAAAATTAATTGGCTTAGCAGACCAACTTGAGAGCATTAGAACTCAAGACCGAAGACCATGAACGGGTAGATAAGGAAACGGGTTGTGAGATCAGAGACTGTTGAGGTTAAGTGGTTGAACAGTGGTGAAATTTTTTTGTTATAGAAATATTCTGAGCTTTAACTTTGATTTCTTAATTTTTTTGGTCAAGTGTTTAAATTACGCACAGTACTTTTTTTTTTTTTTTTTTGAAATTTTTTTAATCTTTTCAACGAAGCCCTGTGAGCCTCTGGATTCCAACCACGTCACGTCCGTGAAGACTCAACGTTCTGGATCTAGCTGGGAGAGGCACCTACGAAGCCCCTTCACGTCCCACGACCTTCACGCGTTGACCCATGAAAGCTTGTGGGAAGCCACAGGCTGAGAGAGGAGATTCCACTTCACGTCCCACGAAGCCTCTTCACATCCATTCAGCTTCGTTCGTGGTTCCTTGTTGGGTCAACGAAGACCACGGTGCTCCCTTCACGCTCATTCAGCTTCATCTGTGGGATCACTTCAATGCATGCTGCACAGCTTCGTTCTTATTTAGAGAAAAGAAGCATCATGAAACCATTGTTAAAAAAAATAAAAAATCTGTGATGAAAAAAAAAAAGTAAAAAGAACAAAAAATTATTCATTCAAATCCTAAAAATTAAGATTTAAATACATGCCCAAATAGACATGATTCATACTCAATAAAACTCTCATGGACTAACCCAATGAGATTAAAAAATTTTTCAAGCCCCTGTATATCTGTGACTTGATTTAATCTCAACACTACAACAATTTTTTAATTAGACTACGTCTAAAAAATGTAGTATTTTATATATGACTACATTTTCTAAACCGTAGTCTAGGTGAGTGTAGTTAAAAGTGTAACTGTAGTTAAAAGTCCCTCTTTTAGACTACGTTTTTAGACGTAGTTAAAAGTCAAAAAAAACGTAGTCTTTAAATACATTTAGACTACGTTTTTATTGAAAAATGTAGTCTAAAGTCGAAAAAACGTAGTCTTTAAATATATTTAGACTACGTTTTTATCAGAAAACGTAGTCTAAAGTCAATAAAACGTAGTCTTTAAATACATTTAGACTACGTTTTTATCAGAAAACGTAGTCTAAAGTCGAAAAAAACGTAGTCCTTAAATACATTTAGACTACATTTTAATCAGAAAATGTAGTCTAAAGTCAATAAAACGTAGTCCTTAAATACATTTAGACTACATTTTATCAAAAAATGTAGTCTAAAATCAAAAAAACGTAGTCTTTAAATACATTTAGACTACGTTTTTATCAGAAAATGTAGTCTAAAGTCGAAAAAACGTAGTCTTTAAATACATTTAGACTACGTTTTTATAAGAAAATGTAGTCTAAAGTCGAAAAAACGTAGTCTTTAAATACATTTAGACTACGTTTTTATAAGAAAATGTAGTCTAAAGTCAATAAAACGTAGTCTTTAAATACATTTAGACTATGTTTTTATCAGAAAATGTAGTCTATTATGAACATTTAGACTACATTTTTATATTAAAAATGTAGTCTAATATCAAATCCTGTCATACAAACATATAATTTCAATTCCAAAAAAATCCTAAAAATATTGAATTCTTCGTGCAAACTGTCATACAAACATTTACTGTCATACAAACATATAGTTTCAATTCCAAAAAACCTCAAATACATTGTCCAATACTATCATACAAACATCTTTCCACATAACATTTCTTCAAATGCAACCTTGTAAGTACTCGACCCATTCTCCACGCATAATGTCGATCTCTTCTTGTTTATAAGTTTTCTTCTCGCCAAACTGCATATATACATAAGTTAATCAGAAAAGAGCACTAAATAACACATGATACAAAAATCTAAAATCATAAAAAGTACTACTTATATGAATCATGTACGCAATAATAACAAACCTTTTCATATAAGTTACTCATAAAAAGAGCACTAAATAATACATGACATAAAAACCTAAAATCATAAAAAGTAGAACTTATGTGAATCATCTACGCAATAATAACCTACGTACCTTTTCATCGGTTGAAATGATATAATTCTCGATGATCTCCTTCATATACATGATGACATAATAGCCACATTCAACACCAGATGGTTGCTTTGGACACTTGAAAAATGAATTTAAAAGTTTTTATAAGATTAAAACAAATAAGATCTAATTTTATGAATTATTAAAAAGAATATGCAACTCAATATACCTTAATTGACTCCCAAGTAAGTGTTTTTCTTGCAACTCGGTCAGCTTTAGCATTGTATATTTTGAGTGCACTAATTTAACAAAGTATAGTAATAGTGTGAGACTCAAATGATATAATTTAGACAAATTACTGCAAAATTAAAAAGAAATAAATACTTACGTATTAATAACACCTTTCAATTCTTTTCCCACTGAACGTCCAATAGAATCACAAAAATACACTTTGTCCCCATGAGGGTCAATAACCACCAAGGACCAGTGATCCCTTCATAAACATAATAACAATAATCAACAACTTAATATCAAAAGTATCAAATTTCATTAAAAAACAACTTACCCAGAGTTATAAGGAGCTAGAAACAATTGATCCACATAACAACGCTCTAATCTTTTAGCAATCAAATCTGATCGTACTCCAGCCGATCCAGAGTGTACAGAGATCTGTCCAGGGTCTATGAAGCCATACATGTTGAGCAGTTTTGATTTCTTGATTTGATTGTACAAATAGCTACATAAATCAAATTATTCAATCCCACAGTTTTTATTAGAAACTTGTAACATATAGTAATTGCATATGAAATGCAAAAAATATAAAAATATCTTAATTATTACCTCATATATAGCACAATACAACTAGAAGTAATCCTGTCCATTGAGCAAAAGTTATCAATATCTTCTCGAATAATATAACAAACCCGTTCATGACCAAAGACACCAACATCCAATACCACCATATTGTATTTGTATCTCCCAAACTTTTTGCAATGTGATTCTTTAAATATGATAAACTCCATGGACCCTTTTCTTTGTTTTCTATCTGTAATTTTTGGGGGACAATCTTAGCCTGTTCATAATAATGAAATTCAATTCACATATATTACATAACAAATAGTTTATCAATATAAATTAATCACAAATTTAAATATAAGTTAAAAGGTTTTAGATACCTTTCTTTGATCATCAATAACTAATGATCGAGGCCATGCAACGTGAGAACCAACAAAATCTTTAACTTTTACAGGATCATCACCAATTGTTATTGGAAGGAGAGCATCATTGTCAAAACAAACATCAATAGATACACGATAATTATGAATACCCAAAGGAACTCCATGTACAACAGAGTTTGGTTCTACATTCTCAATCACTGTACCATATCCAATTATATTATTAATAGATTCTACTGCCAATTTGCATGGTTTTCCCTTCAAAGCAATAACATTAGAAAATATAAGTACTATGAATTTAAATAAATTGCTACAAATATAAGTAAATATTAACATACCTTTTGCATGTTTCTTTGTCCAATAGCAATAAATTCTATATTTTCATCATTTTGTGTATCAGAATCAGCAACATTTTTATTTGGATGCAGTTTTTTAATTGAGCAGCAGCTAGCTTTGTCTGAAACATATTGAGCACTTGCAGCAATTTTTGAAATATCTCTCAACTTTTTGTTTTCTTCATGAAGTTTACGTAGCTCATCAAGTAATGATTTTCTTTCCTCTGCATCTTCTCTTTGTTGTTGGTTCAATATTTTTTGTTCTTCTAACAAATGTTGTAAGAGTTCGCTTGTTTTTGTTCTTTTTGGAAGATTGAAATAGGTTTTAGGGGTAACCATGCCTCCAACACCCCTTACTCGACCACCATGTTCGGGATTTCCCAATGCCATTCCTAGTATGTCTTTTTGTCCCGATTCTTGTATTGATCCATCTTTCACCTTCATTGTATATTCATCCTGATATGTAGACAAAACGAACCATACATTAGGAAGTTATAAAAGAATCTATAATTAGCTATTAAATGAATAATAACAGATTTACTACTTACAATCTTCTGTATGACTTCTTGGATGACTTCACTATCAGAACCATCACCTTTTGAATAAACAGCTTTCCATACAACACTTCGTCCAATGTCTTCATCAGTGCCTATCTCTTTTTTCTATAATTATTAGACAACAAATATATTAATAAAAAATAAGCTAATAATTACTCAACAATGCAGAACTAAATATTCAACACTTACTATCTTTTCTTCCACATTAACAAATCCACGCCTAGATGAATGATGTCGATACTCATTGCTTTTTGCTCTTTCACTTTGCAACCTACTCCATTCCTTAAATTCTGGAGAACTATACCTGCTGACAAAGGCATTCCAAGCATCTTTTTTTATGAATGGATAGTTCTTAGGAGGGTTGTCAAATAAGGGTCGCATATCTTCCAATGGATTCAAGAATTTTGTCCTCAACTTGAACTTAAATTGTCTCCATTTTGTACAAGCAGATGACAAAATATGATTCTTTCCTTCTGCTGGCACATTATAAGCTTTCTACAAAAACATATAAATACATAAGAGTCATATTTTGTCATCTGCTTGTACAAAACTGAAAAACAAGGGGGGGGGGCAAGACACCAGCCAAGTCTCGCTCCCAAAAAACCGATCCAAAAAACAAAGGTCTACATTAACTCTTATTCCACAGAAATGAGCGGATCTATCTCTAAAAGATTGCTCTTCCCATCACCATCACCAGTACTAGACAAGGTTCATAGATGATGTAGAAATCAAATGCCATCACGACATATCAGGAACAAGTATCAGCAGATCCTGATAGGAAAAACTAAACAAAAAAAAAGTGAAAAAGGAAACAGGACAGGGAAGGCACAATAAGTTTTACCTGACAAAGTAACTTACGGCCAATCCATCTATTGTATCTTGAGGGGCAGGTAGACCTCGCTGAGGTACTGGAAACCAAACGAGCTGAGGGCCTGTATCTCAGCCTTCTGCCTCGTCCTCACCATTGTCTCCAGCTCTTTCACGCAGCCCTCATTCTTCTTCACAAAGTCCTCCTCGAGCAGGCCCTTCCCGGCCTTCATGTCCTGGTCCATCATGGGCAGCCAGCACTGTTCTGGAATCTGGTATTTATCCAGGTTGCTGGGCCGCACCCCCAACCACTTGTTATCCGGCGTCGTCAAGTTGGAGCTATCGTAGGACATGTTCTTGGACCCGCACATGTACACCAACAGGATCTTGAGGCCGTAGGGGTCACTATCGACGAGCCAGCACCGGCAGCTTAAGCTCCATCTTCATCCTCTTTAAGAAAAGCCTGGTGGCGACATCCGGCTGGCCTTTAGCAGTCACAATAATGCAGGGGAAGCGATTGTAGAACCGATCCTCTGCTAGCCGCATAAAGGCGGTGTCTTTCTCGACCAGGAGGATAAAGAGGGCATCACTCTCGAGAGGTTACCGACGCGGTCGATGTTGGGCAATATGGCCTTGCCGCCGATGCCCATCTTGGTGCAGTCAATGTGGTCGCCGTCATCGGTAAAGACGAGGCGGCCGACGGCAACACCCTTCTCCGATGCCACGACATGGAGGGAGGATCGGGTGCAGCCAAGCATGCAAGAAACGTCGTCGAGCACGGCGTCGGATTTGGTCTGGTCTTGGAAGAGCTTGACGTCGTTATAGAAGAGGTCACGCTTGGTGACGTGGATGTCCCGGAGGAGGACGGCGTAGACGAGGGAGAGGACGCGGGCGTTGACGGTGGCCTTGCGGACGGTGGAGAGGTTGGCGAAGGGGCGGGAGGAGGATTTGTCACGAAGAACGATGCGGTCGAGCTTCGGGACGTAGAGCTGGTTCGAGGCGGAGCGGGAGGGGACATCGAAGGAGAAGGGGACGTAGGCCCTCTCCTCCGCTCTTCGGACGCCGCTCAAGGCCGGCGTCCCCCACCGAAACCCTAGAACAAAGCTATGGATGAAAAAAAAAATTTTGATTTTGGGTATCTCAAAGGTTTCGTTTAGGAAAAGGAGGGAACTGAATTAGAAGGAGGGAAATTATATTAGACTACATCTTAATTAAAAATATATTAGACTACGTCTTAATTAAAAATGCAGTTTTTTATATTATAAAATATTAAAAACGTAGTTTTTTTATATTATCAGATAATATAAGACTATGTCTTAATTAAAAATGTAATCTTTTATATTATAAAATATTAAAAACGTAGTCTTTTTATATTATCAGATAATATAAGATTATGTCGTAATTAAAAATGTAGTCTAAAATATATTATCAGATAATATAAGACTACGTCTTATTTAAAAATGTAGTCTTTTTATATTATCATATAATATAAGACTACATCTTAATTAAAACGTAGTCTTTTATATATAAGACTACGTCTTATTTAAAAACGTAGTCTTTTTATATTTTTAGATAATATAAGACTACGTTTTAAATAAAAGATGTAGTCTTTTAATTTGTGAAAATATAAGACTATATTTTATACGAAAAACGTAGTCTTTTTCCTAAAACCTACTATAGTCTATTTAACTTTTTGTAGTAGTAAGACTACGTTTTATTTAAAAATATATATAGTCTTTTTATATTATCAAATAATATAAGACTATGTCTTAATTAAAAACATAGTCTTTTTGACATAATATCATATAATATAAGACTACATCTTAATTAAAAATGTAGTCTTTTTTATTATCAGATAATATAAGACTACGTCTTAATTAAAAACGTAGTCTTTTTGACATAATATCAGATAATATAAGACTACGTCTTAATTTAAAATGTAGTCTTTTATATTATCAAATAATATAAGACTACATCTTAATTAAAAACGTAGTCTTTTTTTTATTAGATAATATAAGACTACGTCTTATTTAAAAATGTAGTCTTTTTTTATTATTAGATAATATAAGACTACGTCTTATTTAAAAATGTAGTCTTTTATATTATCAGATAATATAAGACTACGTTTTTAATAAAAGATGTAGTCTTTTAAATTATGAAAAATTATGAAAACGTAGTCTAAAATATTAGACTACATTTTTTACGAAAAACGTAGTCTTTTTCTAAAACCTACCGTAGTCTATTCCACTATTTGTAGTAGTGCAACCCTTGGACCCACACCCAGCCCAATATAAATTAGCCTCCCAACAATCTTTACCTTGACGTTTCAAGGCCTTAGCATATCCGCTGTGTCCATTAGCTCCATCAATGAAACACACTTCTAAAAGTATTCCGTGGAAGAACCTTGGTCAATACTGATGGCTATCTTAGAACGATTCTGAGATGTTTGCGAAAGCGTGATAAGGATCAAATCACTTATCTTAGCGGAAATAAGATACGGATCAAATAACATATCTTAAAAATTTAGTTAGCACGATCTATACCCGTATTAATTTAATAACAAGAATAAAAGGAGATTGAGAAATGACCTTTTGTTCTTCATGAACGATACCTTGGAATCACCAAATCCTTTGATCACCACGGATCTTTCCAAATGTTCTCCAGATTATGATGAACACGAACGAGTGGGCGTCCTTTTGATATGGGTTGAGATTACACAACTCAATTTAATTCACTTTGTATTTTTAACTCATGAGATAAAGTGAAGTTGAAGAAGGAACTCTTTATGGTTGATCATTCTTGTTCCGATCTTCTTTGTCTCTCATGAATCTTATATATCACATAGAATAACAACTTCCAACCTCTTAATTGATTAAATTAATTAAAACTTAAAGATAAATTCCAACTCTTGGAATTACTTTAACGTATATCGATCCAACAACTAATTGTTGGTTCGAAATATTTATTATGGGACGTTACGGGAGAGAAAAAGACTCTCTCACGATCCCATATTTATTTCTCTAAATAATTTCTACATAGACTTTTCTCGTGGAATATGCTACGATGTGTTCCCTAGCACACCGTATAACAGAAATTAATACAATTAATTTCTATATGAAAATAATTTAAAATTCTCAATTCCAAATTAATAACTCAACCCAACATATCATAAAGTTCACATAATTTAATGGAGCCGTCCAGAGGAACTATGGACATTATAATTCTAAGCTCCAATAATTTTGACATTCAATTAACATCTTAATTAAAATATCAAAATTATTAATTCCAAATTACTCCACTAAAAATTTGGAATTGCACTCTTAAAATTATAAAATTAATTATATTCATAAGGATTTGATATAGTCACTGCATATAAATCAATCCTCTATAAACGGTTCATGATTAAAGCTAGGCTTTTTCGTTAACCTCTTTAATCACATCTTTATCCATAAGTACCATTGATTCTATAATGAATAATATATTTATGATCCAATCAAATTGAGCGCTCTTATTATTCAAGTCCCCAATCAACACTTATGGAACCGTCATGACTTCTTTACGAAGGAATGGATTTCATCTTGTATATTAATATTCCCGGCTACTTATATTATTATATTTTCAATATACCAAGAATTTGACACTATGTTTCTGTGTCATTACCCGGTAAGTCAAAAATATAATATAATAAATAAGAGTCTATTAATTACTCAGAATTAAGATCGATTCACATATGATCATCATTGATTAATTTTAAATTCTCTATTTTAACAACAAAATTTATTAGAGATTCATAATTAATCGCGTTCCAGTCCTATATAATCAAATTATATAAAGCGCTTTCATTCCGATAATCTCATTATCAACAATCGGATAAGATCATTTCATTCAGAATGTAATGAACCGCGTTAGTAATTTTAAATTAAAGATCCCTATTGCAACTTTAATTTATAATTACGGACAAGTTTAGATTATTCTACTTTAAATATTATCCTCTGTATATAACACTTATATACAATATTTAAAGTCACATTTAAATAATCCAGGGATTTTTGATATTTATAAAGCATCATAACATGCATGCAAGAATAATATTAAATTTTTTTTTAAATATTCAGTAAAATAATAAATATCATTTGTTTATGGGCACATATCCCAACAATCTTTCACTTGCCCTAAAGCAAATGAGACATGTCTCTAAGACCCATCCCATCAAGATATAGCTCAAAACCTCGAGCTGGTAATGTCTTAGTAAACGGATCAGCTATATTGTTCGCAGATGCGATCTTCTCAACTGAAACGCCTCCTCTACTAACAATCTCTCTCACAAGATAAAGATTTTCTCTCTATATGCTTTCCTTTACAGTGGTTTCTGGGTTCCTTAGCATTGGCTACTGCTCTACTGTTGTCACAGTAGAGTCTAACGGTTCATGCATATCTAGAACAACTTCTAGATCTTTCAAGAATTCCGAAAGCCAGACTGCCTCCTTAGCTGCTTCTAAGTGCTACATATTCAGCCTCCATGGTTGAGTCAGCAATGCAGGTTTGCTTGACACTTCTCCATATAATGGCTCCTCCTCCCAAAGTGAACACCGCTCCAGAAGTAGACTTCCTAGAGTCTCTATCTGATTGAAAATCAGAATATGTATATCCAATAGGAATCAAATCCCTACTGGAATATACCAGCATATAGTTTCTCGTACGCCTCAGATATTTCAGAATATGCTTGACTACAACCCAGTGATCCAATCCTAGGTTTGACTGGTATCGGCTAACCACTCCCACTGCAAAGCAGATGTCGGGTCTTGTACACAACATTGCATACATCAAACTACCAACTGCCAAAGCATAGGGAATCTGTCTCATATCTTCCTTCTCTTGCGGTGTTTTAGGATACTGCTCTTTAGAAAGATAAACTCCATGTCGAGTAGGTAAATTACCTTTCTTAGAGTTTTGCATCGCAAATCTGACAAGCATCTTGTCAATATACGATGCTTGAGACAACGCCAAAAGCCTATTCTTGCGATCCCGTATAATTTGGATGGCAAGAATGTAGCTTGCTTCTCCCAAATCCTTCATTTGGAATTGGCTGGCCAGCCAGTTCTTTATTTTGGACAGAGATCCTACATCATTCTCAATGAGTAAAATGTCATCCACATAAAGAACTAAGAAGACATCTTTATTTCCTTCCTTTTGCTTATAGACACAAGGTTCACCCAAATTTTGTTCAAAACCATAACATTTTATGGCTTCATTAAATCTGATGTTCCAAGATCTAGAAGCTTGCTTAAGCCCATAAATGGACCTTTGCAATTTGCAGACTTTCTGCTCTTGGCCTTTAACCACAAAACCCTATGGTTGGACCATATGAATAGTCTCTTCAAGATGACCGTTCAAAAATATTGTCTTGACATCCATTTGCCATATCTCATAATCATAATGAGCAGCAATAGACAAGAGAATCCGAATGGATTTTAGCATGGCTACTGGCGAAAAAGTATCCTCATAGTCTACTCCTTCCTTTTGGGTAAAACCCTTTGCCACTAACCTAGCCTTGAAAGTCTCTACTTTTCTATCGGCTCCTCTTTTTCTCTTATAGATCCATTGCATCCAATAGGCTTTACACCTTCTGGTAGATCTACAAGCTTTCAGACTGAATTAGAATACATTGATTCCATTTCGAGTTTCATGGCTTCCTGCCATTCTCTTGATCAACATCCTCCATTGCCATCTTGTATGTCAATGGATCATCATCACTGCCATCGGTGATTGCAACATGTGTTTCTCCATCCTGACCATAGCAGATGGGTAATCTTATTTTCCTCCCACTACGTCGTGGTGGCAGTGGTATTTGATCTTGAGTAGTGGTCTCAACTTTTTATCGTTCAACAAGTTTTGTTAGTGTGGGGCTGATCTCATCAGCTAGCAACTCTTCCAGAACTACTTTACTTCTAGGTTTGAATTCTGTCATATAATTTTACTCGAGAAACGTTGCATTTGTCGACACAAAAACTTTATCATCTTAAGCATTATAAAACAGTCCTCCTCTCGTTCCATTAGGGTACCCAACAAACATGCATACTTCTGAACGAGGTTCCAACTTCCAGTCTTTCCCTTCAGCACATGGGCTGGACATACCCAAATGCGGATGTGTTGCAAACTAGGTTTGCAACCATTCCATAACTCTAATGGAGTCTTATGGATTGACTTAGATGGAACTAAGTTTAGAATGTATACAGCTGTTTGTAATGCATATCCCCAAAATGAGTTAGGCAAAGAAGAATAGCTTAACATTGATCTTATCATATCAAGCAAAGTGCGATTCCTTCTTTCAGCTACACCATTTTGCTGTGGTGTCGCAGGTGCCGTGAGCTGTGATAATATTTCATTCTCAATCAAGTGGTCCTGAAAATCATAATCCAAGTACTCTCTCCTCGATCAGATCGAAGAGTTTTGATTGATTTACTGAGTTATTTTTCTACTTCAGCACGGAATTCTTTGAACTTTTCAAAGGCCTCGGATTTTCTTTGCATCAGATATGCATATCCATATCTAGAATAATCATCAATGAATGTGATGAAATATTCATAGCCCCCTCTAGCTTTGACATTCAAAGGTCCACAGACATCAGTATGTATGATCTCTAAAGGTGCTTTTGCTCTTTCACCTTTTGCTGAAAAAGGTCTTTTGGTCATTTTGCCTTCTAAACAGGATTCACAAACTGGTAGAGTGCCAACCCTTAGCTCTCTTAAAGGACCATCCTTCACTAGTCGTTCTATTCTGTCTATATTAATATGACCAAACCTCAAATGCCATAAATATGTGTCATTATCATTATTCGCAACTTTTCTTTTTTTAGGAGTTGGTTCAGCGACTGTAAATATTTCGGTTTGAAGCAAGTTGTGGAATTTGATTTAACAAAATATAAACATTTTCAACATAGCCAGAACAAATATTTATTCCATTCTTATAAATTGAAACAGAGTCAACACTAAAAGAAACAAAATAAATTGTTCATGCAACTTTGACACCGAAATCAAATTCCATTTGAAACCCGAAATATAATAAACATTGTCCAAAAGCAAATATTTATTATCAGCAAACGATAGTCGAACTATCCCTACTGCTGTCGCTGACACCTTTTCTCCACTTCCTACTCTCATTGTAAAATCTTCCACTTGAAGATCCCGGGTAGACTCAAGCATCTGCAAAGAAACACAGAAATGGTTAGATGCTCCTGAATCAATAATCCAGTTTGAGAAATCATTCTCAACTAAGCATGTTTCCATGACTAGTAAATCTAATTTACCTTGTTTCTTTTTTGTTTCAGCTCATCAAGGTACTTTTTACAGTTCCTTTTCCAATGGCCATCTTGATGACAGTGGAAACACTTTCCTTTAGGTTTAGGCTGAGCAGCAGCCTTTCCTTTCTTCTTTTGGATCTTCTTCTTGTTATCCTTTTTCTTTCCCACATAATTCTTCTTCTTTTTCTTCGAAGAAGAAGGCTTTGCCTCAGCTGCATTGGCTTCAGCAACAATTGCCTTACCACCCTTATCATCTATAAGAGTCTCATATATTTGTAGCTCATTCAGGAGTTCAGTCAGATTACACTTTTTATGATTCATAATGTAATTAGTCCTGAATTGGAGAAAAGCGGAGATAGTGTCTCCAGAATCATGCCAACCTGAGTCTTTTCATCAATTTTAGCTCCATTGATCTCAGCCTCATTGAAATGATTGACCATTTTGAGGATGTGCTCACGAACAGAAGAACCATTCTCCATTTTGCCATTCATAATGGCTTTTACAGCTTCGTAGCGAGCCTGATCAGATGGGCGTCCAAACATCTGCTGCAGAGATTCCATAATCTCTCTTGCAGTTTCAAAGGCCTCGTGCTTAGTTCTAAGCACCTCATTCATTGCTGCTAACAAGTAGCAGCGGGCTTTGTTGTTTGCAACAACCCAACGTTGTACTCTTCAGCAGCAACCTTGGAGGCATTGGTTGGAGGCATTGGAGGACAATCCTCCTTAAGGACATAGTGGTAATTTTTATTAATGAGAAGGATATTCATGTTGATATTTAGAGGCGAGAAGTGAGAAAATTGGGTTTGACATATTTGCTGAAAGATAAGAAAAATTTTAATAAATAATTACATAAATATCATTACACAATTTAAGGCAAAGTAAATAAGATGCATAAAAGCACATGTTAAAATACAAAAACATGTTTACTTTAAAGGCCTAAGGAATTTTAATCTCCACAACTAAGTGCGCCGTAGGGTAGGTCAAATAGTTGCTAATTAAAATGAGAACTTCTCAATTAATAAGTATCTCCCAAAATATCTCATATTTCTAATACTCATTAATTTCCTTAATTTTGATCAAGAAAGTAATTAACTAATTTAATTACTTCTTCATGAGTGTGACCATCGTATCAGACCTTTTGAGACTTAACTTAGAAATTGCGCCGTAGGGTAGGTCAATTCTAAAATACATCTTAAAAGTCCTATCGCATGGAAGACAACCTTGGTATTGCCATTAGTAGACACCCTCGTAGGGAGGACGAAGTCAAAGCGTCACGAGGCGCTACTAATAACTCACGGTGTTGTACGATGGAGACCAAGGTTTATATTGTCATATTACCCCTCCCACTCATTATTTTGCAAAAGTGTATTTTATTTATAAAACAACTTTTTTTCATAAACTCTTAGTTAATTTAAAATTTAAATTACTAAGATTTTATAATGTTAAACACTTTAAAATTATAAAATAAGCTAAATGTGATAACTTAAATATAACATTTAAATTTAAAACATCACATTTGGCACATTAATTTTGCAAATCCAATTGCTCAATTAATTTACAAATTTAATCTCATTAAATTTATTGCAAAGTGCATAATAATGCACAGATGCATGACATATAATAATTAGGTAGACACATTTCTATCAATAGACACATTTCTATCTATGGCATATGCTAGGCATGAAATGTAATTATTATCGTCATAACAAAACATTTCATAAAAAACCGAAACGTAAAAACTTCTAACAGACATAACAATACATGACTCTTCACGTCTCTTTGGAGACAGTGAGACTCATCGAATTCCTGGAACCGGTGAGGCTTTTCGAATCACTGAAAAACAGTGAGGCTCTTCGAATTCCTTGGAAACGATGAGGCTCAAAGCCAGGGAAGGGATTCCCCACTTAAAACCTCTTGGAAAAAATTCTATCGGAAAGCCTTTAAAAGAAATAGGACTCTTTAAAAATTTTAATTGAGAACTTTTCTCAAAACATGAAGAACCATTCTTCATCAATACAAAATGAATCATATATTCAATTGATCTAATCAAAAGAAATTGCATAACTTATTCCATGGAATAAAAAATTAATGCCAATCCATTCGCACATGCATTCATCATCATGAAAATATTAAAAGCATATACCATTATGCATGCCTACCCAATTATCATATAATCAATTATTAAATTAATAGGGGTACCTGCTCTGATACCAATTGATGGTTATCTCAGAACGATTCTGAGATGTTTGCGGAAGCGTGATAAGGATCAAATCACTTATCTTAGCGGAAACAAGATACGGATCAAATCACATATCTTAAAATTTGAGTTAGCACGATCTATACCGTATTAATTTAATAAAAGAATAATAAGGAGATTAAGAAATCGCCTTTTGTTCTTCATGAATACTACCTTGGAATCACCAAATCCTTTGATCACCACGGATCTTTCCAAACGTTCTCCAGATTATGATGAACACGAACGAGTGGGCGTTCCTTTTGATTTGGGTTGAGATTACACAACTCAATTTATGTTGATCATTCTTGTCCGTCTCTCGGTCTCTCGTGAATCTTATATTCCAAAAATAACAACTATCAACCTCTTTTTTAATTAATTCAATTAACTCTTGGAATTACT